>JAMKQA010005565.1:0-34147 GCA_024699735.1 Posidonia australis
TACAGCTTGCATGACTTTGACCAGGCGGTCATTGTCCTTTGCCCCTTTGGATTTCCGCGGGCGCGGAATCCAGCTTGTTTGACTTTGACCGGGCGGTCATTGTCCTTTGCCCCTTTGGATTTCCGTGGACGCGGAATCCAGCTTGCTTGACTTTGACTGGGCGGTCATTGTCCTTTGCCCCTTTGGATTTCCGCGGGCGCGGAATCCAGCTTGCTTTACTTTGACCGGGCGGTCATTGTCCTTTGCCCCTTTGGATTTCTGTGGGCGCGGAATCCAGCTTGCTTGACTTTGACCAGGCGGTCATTGTCCTTTGCCCCTTTGGATTTCCACGGGTGCGGAATCCAGCTTGCTGATCTTGATCGGGCGGTCAAGGTCATGCGCCCCCTTTTGGATTCTTCGCGGACGCGAAATCCAGCTTCTTGGCTTTGACCAGGCGGTCAAATGTCTTTTGCCTTTCCTAGGCTTTCCTTGACTTTAACCGGACAGTTAAAGTCCTTGGTTTCTCGGATTTCCTTGGGCAGGAAATCCCGTGACTCGACCTATTGACCTGATGGTCAAGGTCCTAGCCCCTTTCTCGGATTTCCTTGGACAGGAAATCCCGTGGCTCGACCTTTTGACTAGATGGTCAAGGTCCTAGCCCCTTTCAGTTGTCCTGAATTGAACAGAGAAGTCTCTATGGATCTTCAGACACTTCTCGATGTTTGGTGTTGAAAATTAGAAGAGATGGAACGGTAAAATTAAACACTAACTTTATGAAGTGTGGTATGTTAGACTAGATAACGAGGGTTGTTAAGTTTGCCTCATCAGCTTTTTTTTTTTTTTTGTCAAGATATCTCATCATCATCATCTCATAAAAGAATACATTGGAGATATGCTATTAACGTTCCTCTTGCCACATGTATTGAAAAGAAAAAGACAAAAAACTTAGTGGCTCAAAAATATACAAAGCTACTACTTCTTTCCATTACTGGGGCAGATTGACTCAAACACTGGAAGTCGTTTCTTCTGCTGGTCTTTTGTTCCACTGCTAGGGCAAATGGACTCAAACACCGGAAGTCGTTTCTTGTGCTTGTCTTTTGTTCCACTGCTAGAGCAGATGGACTCAAACACCGGAAGTCCTTTCTTCTGCTCGTCACTGCTAGGGCAGATGGATTCAAACACCGGCAGTCGTTCCTTGTTTTTCTGAAAAAACAGAAAGAGCAAACAAAAGGAAGTTTAAGTACAGCAATTGTTATGGAAAAGAAATGAGAAACCTACGTCATGTGATTAAGGCAATGGTCCTGACGTTGATGTTGTTGTGAGTCTAGAAAATATTACAAAAGTCAAGGAAAGGAAAAGCTTTTATATGATCTTCTTCTGGAAATTAAAACCTCAACATACATTCAGCAGTGCGTTGAACTCCTCATGTTTCTTTGCAGGCTTGTTTTTCGACATGGTGGAATTGGTGGATCGAGAAGAACAGACTAATTTTCTATAATGATGTTATTTTAGAGGATGTTAATTGTTATACATATATAGCTGGAAATGACTGGTTTTATTAGGAAAGTTGTATAGTAACATTTTTTTGTTGATATCTTAGATTGTTGTTAGCTCTGGTTATGTACTATGGTAAGTTTAGAGGATGTTGTACATATATAGCTGGAAATAACTGGTTTTGTTAGGAAAGTTGTATAGTAACATTTTTTTGTTGCTTTTACATTTGGGAAGGATATCTTTTTACGTGATTTATATGCATGTATTTAGAAAAAGCAACCCGTTATAAATGGAAGCTGAGATACGTTGCTGTTTTTCTTACTCGAGTCGAGCTCTTACCGAGCGGAAGTCAAGCAAACGAGCATAAGTTGCAGCCTTACTGGTCGGTGGCGGTGATGTGTTTCCTTGTATGCATTGAACTGTAGTGTATGTTACACAATGAATGCATGCATGTGTTGGACTGTGATGTTAATTTATTTGTGTCAACATGGTTGAGCTGTGTTTGTTAAATCATAAACTGAACTTTACCAAATCAAATTTCTAGTACTATATGTCACGCTTCGAGAAAAATATGGTTCATTCTGAAGTCCGGTTTCTGATTGTACGCCAAGCCGAATTAAACCAAACCCTGTGCAACCCCTTGTGTGAAAGACACTTATGTAGCATTTGGTGTGCTGGAATGGAGACTGAAATGGAATGGAATAGAATGAGAGAATTCTATTCCGATGTTTGGTACAAAAAAAAATTTTGTAATAGACATGGAAATGAAATTCTCTTAGGAATCAAATTTCCATTAAACATGGGAATTTCATTCTTTCCGGAGAAGCAAGGAATTTGATTCTTATTTCATTGGGAATCATCCTAAAAACGTTGTGTGCCCTCCTCTATGGTCGTTCCTCCGGTCGTCCCTCCTCCTCCGCGGCGTGTTCCTGACGTCTGTCACCCTCGTTTTCCTTCGAGGCCCTCCCTCCTCCTTTACAGCATTTTCTCCTCTGTAACCATTCCTTTTTTATATTTTCGTCTTCTTTTCCTATTTTTTCTGTGCATGTATTTTTTTTTTACAAAGAATATTGATATTTTTTATTGTCTTCTTTTCCTACAAAGAATTTTTATTCTACCAAGAATATTTTGTTAATACTAATTTAGAAAGGATTATCTATATTAATGCTAATTTAGAAAAAAATTATTTATGTTAATACTTTTATGTGTATGTGTATATTGTAGTGTGTATGGGAAAAAATTATTTTAATTTTTTTACAAATTGACAAGATATTTTTGTTAATATGTAGCTGTTAATCTTTCAAATTTTATATTTCTATTTCGATTCTGTTCTTTTGTATCAAATATTGGAAAAGAATTGTGTGTAAATTCCATTCTGTAATTCCATTACATACCAAACACAGGAATGTAATAAATCTATTCCATTCCATTCCAATCCAAATTCCATTCCAGAGTTCATTCCATTCCAATCTATTTTCATTCCAATGTACCAAGCGCAGCATTAGGGACTTGGGATTAGCCATTAGGTGTTGTCTTGGATTGTAGTCATTTTGGTCAAAGAGAACAAGCTACAGTTGTTAAGGAGATTACTAAATTTAGATATAATCTATCATCATTTCTTTTAATTTTCTAATTTACGTTTCATAATCAAAGTTTTGAAAGTTATGAGTCTTTGTAGGATAGACCCTTACTTACACACATACTACATAATAAGCGATACACTTGCAATTATTTAAAATTTCAACATCATGTAGGTCTATCTAAGTCTTTCTGAGTCGAAGTCATGTCTACTGCCTATTACTTGGTGAACCAATCTCCGACATCATCCATTGATTTTCAAACTCTAGAAGAGATTTGATCTGGCACTCCTGCAAATTACACAAAATAAAATTTTTTTAGATGCCCTACATATACTCATCGTGATAATGAAAAACTAAATGCTAGAACTAGAAAATGTATATTATTAGGTTATGGTTCTGGCATGGAAGGCTATAAATTGTGGTGTACCGACTCATAGACACCTAGGCTATTAATAGAGAGGAATATTGTCTTTCATGAATCAACCTTGTTATCTCCAAAGAAAGATTCCGTTGCTTCTAATGATATAGGTTCTTAGGAGAGTGTCCACAAACACATGAATCTAATAACTAAGCATCCACAACCTATTGCAGTTGATGTTCACGATAGTTGTAATGATCTAGTTTTAGAAGCAGTGTTTTGTCTAGATATTTTAATGGAGTTCCAGATCGTTAAGCACTAGATCCCCTACGTTTAGTGGGAAATGTAGCTTTCACAGTGTCTTACGCCTAGATTAGTGAATTTCTGGCCTTTTTTATGTGGTGTGGTTTAGGTACTGTATCGGCTCTCGTAGGAGTTTTGTAGGTTTGTTCTGGACCGTGGAGTTTGGTTGGCGTGCTTAGGTGGCTAGTCTCGAGTAGCACGAGTCACGTGGATGCGGAAAGTCGCGTAGTTGGGTTGCATGCCATGGATTCCTTTTTCTCTTTCTTTATTTTCCTTCTTTTCTTTCCTCTTTTTTCCTTTTCTCTCTCCTCCCACTTGCTCCACTTCCCCCACTTCCTCTGCTTCTCCTTCTTCATCACTCCACTTCTTCTCCTCCTTCTTCTCTACGTCTATGGGAGGGAGATGAAGGGGGAGATTTGAGAGAGGGAGATGAGGGAGAGAGATCAGAGAGGGGGAGATGAGAGAAATGTGAGAGAGAGAGAGCTTGGAGCCGTTGTGTCACTACCATTGAGCCTATCACCACCGTGTCGCCGTCGCGAGGAGGAGGAGAGGAGCTACTTATGGCCGGAGAGGAGGGAGGCGTGCTGCCGTTCGCCGCTCGTTGTCGCCACACCTTTGGTGGAAGTACGCACCCCTTAGGCATCCTTTTATTTTCCAATTTGATACTTATGGACATAATAGTGTGAATTGTGTGTGTGTGAATGCTTGGAATGGGCTTGAAAATTTATGATGATTTATTGTGATATTTATGGTAATTTATGGTGGTTGTTGGATTTGGGTATTTTTTGACCTATCTGTGCTTGGAAATTCATATCTCCTTGTGTGATGAATGGATTTCAGCTTTGTTTATTCGATTTTGGGATAGACTCGAGGGTCTACAATATATATTTTATTGGAATTTTATGGTGTTTGTTTGGCTAACCCGCCCAAGGCTCCCAATTGGGAGAAACTTTTTGCTCTTCTGGTTCAGAATCTATCTGAAATCTGACAGTACCTGGGACACGAGTTGAACGCGTGGCAAACATACGCAGGTTCGGCAGGGGTTCTTGGCCTCTAGCCCAGGGTCTATCTGCTTTCTAGCAGAGTGCCTAGGGCGTGGGCCGTTCGCGATGCCCAGATGCGTGGGTCAGCTAGGCCCATTTTTGGTGGATTTTGTCTCAAATTTTTGGGTAGTTAAGTGTTGTTAACTAGTGCCATTACCTCATAGGTAATCTTAGAATGTAAATGATTAGAATAATCATTAGAATGATTATAGGATTGTTAAAATGAATTAGCAAGACTCCACCTGGGGTATGGGTAGAATCAAAGATGAAATAATTTAGAAATAATAGGTTCTTTCCCTAGATGATTTAGACTGGACTTTAGGGATAGTGATAGCATCCCTAGGTCTAAGGCTTGCATGGTTTTACGTGTGGTGCACTAAATAGAGTATTCAATGGCACTGTTCTGCGTGTTTGAGTCGCTCTAACTGTGCTCCCAAGGGACACGAGCCAGTAGGTGTCTTACACTTGATGCTAGAGCGTGGAGTTCTGGTTGTGTTGGCTTTGCTGTAGTGTCTCTTGAGTGGGTTTGACACTCAGAGGACATTTTTGTTGGTGTTTTCTTGGATTGTGGCCATGGGTTGAGCGTGGTGCTCGTGAACCTAGACGCTCCCAAGATACTTTTTCTTGAGCCTAACAGGAGAGTTATCGAGGCTGTGTTTTGTTTGTGGTTTCTCAGCCTTTGATTTCTGTGTCACTGCTGAGAACAGTGTTTCTTTAGTTTTAAAGGATATTTAATGGTTTTTGAAAAGGTTTTCCAAAAAAAGAGTTTTGCAAAGAGAAGAGTACAGATTTGAAAATGGTTTTGGAAAGAGTTTTCCGGTGCTTTTTGTTTGCATTAAGGGCCAAGATACCTGAGACTGAGGCTCGTCGAGTCTTAGAGGTATAATACTCCTCAATTGTCATTTCGAGACTAGGGTTGTAGTCCGAGGGTTGAGGTCTTTCGTAGCATGACAAGAAAGTATGATACTCTTGTTGTCGCTGTGAGCACTAAGACTTGGGTGTTGTCGAGTGTAGAGATATAAGACTCCTTCCTAAGCATCGTGTGGAGGGCACCGTGAGGAAGTGTACCTTGTGGTGGCCAATGCTGGTGGGACGTGCGTCCCCTAAATGGTAACGTCCTGAGAGACAAGACTGCCTTCCCAGGGAGGGGTTGGCTTTATGAGGGTTCTTCAGGTAGGAGAATCACAGAACGGTGATCGCTCCTGCACAGGGTGGCTTCACCGTGGCAGTGCAGACCTCGTGGTCGCTCCTCGGTGGATTGCTTATGGCAGTGTTGTCTGCTTGGCGCCGGGAAGTTAGGCACACTATTTGTGCTTGTGATTGTGCAGAGTTCTGGTTCAGAAAATAGGCTCTAGGCCTAGAGGAGGCCGTGGTTTTAGCGCCTATTGAAGCGTAATGTTTTGGGAGCGATGGTTCTATTGTTTTGAGAGCAGAGGCTCCGTGACTAGGTTTTGTATTTGGGTTCAGAGGAGACCATCCTGTGCAGAGCAAAGTCTCTGTAGTTGTGCTTTGGTGTGGTTATGGGCTTGGGATGGCGAGAGTAGCCTTCTCAAGCATGCATAAAAGGTTTTAGAAGTGCACGCACATGGTTTTGAAAAGAAAACAAAAAGAATAATTTTAAAGGCATGGTTTTGTTATTTTGTGGCCTGTTGGGCAGTGGTAGACTACCTGGTTTGGTGTTGTGGCATCCGAGAGGGATGCCAGTGCTTGTGTGCTAGGCATCGGTAGATTGCCTTTTTGGTTTGGCAGCATCCAAGGGTGTGAATGCTTGTGTTTGGTTTCCCTCAACATAGGTTGCCGAGTTGTTGGTGGATGCGTGTTGGGTGACCATTGAGTGGTCACTTACGTGTGCTTTGTTTTGTGTGTTTTGGTAAGTGCAAGATAGTAACTGTTGGTTGCTAATGCATATAGGAAGAGTCATGTCGCCACACATCAAGGATCCAAATGAGTGTTGTTTTAGTTTTATTTCTATTGTTTAGTAGTTTTATTTTACTGTTGAGAGTACTTAGCCTTAGCTACATTATTAGTGTAATTATTGGTTAATAATAAAGATAAAAGAAATAATTAAATAGAAATTTGTAGCTAAGCTTTGTGGTAGCGACTTGGGGTCGTTACAATGGTGAACATGGAAAGGATGTAGCAGTGGAAGAAGAATCGTATAGTATAGCCAAAGGAAGATGAAGGAAGAAAGTTAAGCCAAATCCAAGGTATGTCCGACCAGTAGTTGCATATGCACTTTTAGCGGTAGAAGAAACCACAAACAGAGGTGAACTTTCTTCATATTCTGAGGCTATTTCTGCACATAATTTGTCTTCCTGATTGGTTACCATAAATGAGGAGATGGAATCTCTTCAAAGAAATACAACTTCGACTTTGGTTGGGCCACCTAAAGGTAAGGAGATTATTGGTTGCAAATAAGTGTGCAAAAGAAAGGATGACACATATAGAGTCACTGATTCAAAGTATAAAGTCCGTATAGTTGCTAAGGGCTACAGTCAAGTAGAAGGCATTGATTACAATGATATTTTTTCATCTGATGTTAAGCATTCCTCTATTCGTGTTTTGCTAGCATTGGTCGCAGCTCATGACATGGAGTTGGAGCAGCTAGATATAAAGACGGTTTTTCTATATAGTGAACTTGATGAACAGATTTATTTGAAGCAATTAGAAGATTTTGTTGTTGAAGAAAAAGAACATCAAGTATGTTTGCTAAAGAGATCATTGTATGGCTTAAAGCAATCATCAAGGCAATAGTACAAGACGTTCGATACTTTTATGGTTACACACAACTACCATAGAAGTAATTATGACAGCTGTGTTTGCATGAAAAAACTTAAAGATGATTCTTTTATCTATTTACTTCTATATGTTGATGATATGTTAATTGTAGCCACAGGGACAAAAAGAATAAGAAGTTCTACCTTAGTCAACTAAAATACTTGAAAAAAGTTCTACAACGTTTTAAGATGGAGAACTCCAAGTCAAAAAGAATTTCTCTTGGAACATACTTCAAACTTTCTGCAAATCTATCTCCACAAACATAAAAAGAAAAGTCTTACATGTCACGTATTCCCTATTCTAGTGCAGGAGGAAGTATCATATATGTTTTGATTTACATTCATCCAGACATTGTCCAAGCTATCAGTGTAGTGAATAGATATATGGCAAACCTAGGAAAGGAACATCGGTAAGCAAAAAAGTAGATTCTTAGAAGAGAAGTAATGACAGTTGCAAGCGAAAGTTTATGGGAAGATTTTTACCTCCTCTATAAGTAGAACTTCTCTTCTAATTGGGAAGACTTTTGATTACCCTAGAATATCCCATAACCCCGAGCCCCCCACATCAAACACAATCACAGTCCGATCTACGCCATTAGTTTTCGACTCTTGGCTCTCCTCCAACCTAGACGTGGATAGGTGTCGTAAACTATCTTCCTTTCCTATTCTTTGAGAACATAGAAACCGAGAAAAACAAGTAAAGATTCTAGGTTTTAATGAAAAACAAAATTTAGATGTTCTTACTAATGTTGTACCTCTCAATTAATAGATGATAAGTTACTGTTGTATCTCAATAGATAATATATATGAGATGTCAGATTCTTATTATAGATTAGAGTTTTAGGAATGAGATTGTGATACAATTCTTTTGTTTGTCATTGAATCGGATTGGTAGATGTGACACTTCACATATGGGTCGTCTCTTGGTTTCAAGTTGCTTTACAATTAAATGAATAACTCATGCGCTCTAATTAGAATGAAACTCTTTTTTCTTATTAATACACACGACAATCTGGGTGCTTGGTCTGCAGCCACTTGGTGTAGTGGTGAAGTCTCTTTGTAGTTGTACGAGAGGTCGGAAGTTCGATTCCCACGGACATCATATATATTACATCACTTGTTTGTGGTTTATCATAACCAAGTGTTTGAGTGTAATATATATCAATTACCGTTTACAAAAAAAAAAAAAAAACAATATGGGTGCTTGATGTTTTCCATATAAATAGTCGACAAGAACAAGTTATGCAATTTTAGAATATATTTAGAAAATAAAAAAGAGTATGAATGAATGAAAGAATTACATCAGTTACCGAGGCAAATCAATATAGATGTAGGGTAAGGGGCATCAATTAAACATATGTTGTTAGTCTTTACCAATGAGAAACCAGACATGTTGGGTGTGAATATATAACAGTAAATTACCTTCCTCTGCGTAAAAACAGTAAGGCATTAGCTTCCCACCTAACAACCAGAAAACTGTTAATTTTGAGACTCACCTGTGAAAATGGTACTTCCTACGATAGTCGTTCTTGTTAACCTCCTCAACACATCCTTGACGTCTCCGACGCCGCCGTCGAAGAATTCCTCATGAATCTTTTTCAGAAGCACCGGCATTTTCAACAGTGTGTCATCTTCTTTCTCATCCTCCTCCCGGTTGGAACCCTTGGTTTTGAAACCAGAGAACATATATTCCTTGACTTGGATGATGCTGCCGTGGTTGTCGACCGACCACATCGACGGCGCGTCGTCGATGACCACCATGAGTTTCTCGTCTGCAAGGATCAAGTCCAATCTCTTCAAGCTCCTCTTCCCCTTCTCCATATAGTCATACCTAGAGATCACCTTGCTCTTGAAGTACACCCCTCGAGGGTCGAGGACTCCAGCGATTTCCATCGCGTACGACGACACCCCGCTCGTGTACAGGTACATGTCGAACATGGTGGCCGCCTCCTCCAAGAACCTGTCCAAGAACGGCCGGGCCTTCGCCAAGCGACCCCCGGCCAACACCACGATCTGCGAACGTGTCTCCGGGTCGAGCGGTGCTGGTGCTGGTGATCGTAGGCTGGTGGTATGGACGAGGGTGTGGTCGATGTCAAGAACCAGGACTAGTTTCTTCCGGCGCAACAGCTTCTCGGTTTCAGTTGTCTTCAATTGAACAAAGAAGTCTCTATGGATCTTGAGACCCTTCTCGATATAGTCAAAGGCTAGAAAGAATCCATCGTCATTGCCATAGGAAACCATTAGGGTTTCGCAGACAACGCACCGGCGAGATGGGTTCAATACGGGGTGAGGTGGGCATTTGTGTGTGGTGGTTCCCAACCATGAAGAGAAGGAAGGTGATGGAGATGGTGGTGCTGGAGTGTCTGCCATTAGATTTTTGGTGTTGAAATTGTAGGCGATAGTACGGATGGAACGATAAAATTTAAAACATTGATGTATCTTGAGTGAGGGTTCAAAATTCAAATGTAAGTTTTCAATTGAATTGTCATTAATTGTGTTTCAATTTTAAAGTGTTCATTCATGATTTTTTTTTTCTCATTATTGCATGAATTATTCAAAATTGTGTTTAAAATTGAATTGCTTTTAAGATTAGAAACATAAGAATATTTTAAATTTTGAATTAAAGATCTAATTATTGTGTTACTAAAATCCTATTTAATTTATTTTAATATCCTTATCACTATTTTCATATTTAATATTCAAATAAAATTTATTTGTAGAGACAAATACTACATAGAATTATTTGTCAGTTTAAATTTTCTAATAAGATATTTAGCATTTACTTATAATTAAAATTGAATATCGAGATAATGATTTTCCATTATCAATAGTTATGTATTTAAAAATATATATATTTGAAGTTTATCTATTTTTACAATAGCTTATTCACTAATTCACGTAATAATTTTCAAGTTTTTTAAATTGACATATAGCGCTTCTTCTTCTTGAATTTTCAAAAAAAGGAAGTTATAAGAAAGTAATTATATGATAAACAACTATATATAAACCATTTGTCTCATATAACAATTTAACTAAATTAACAAACACTATTTAATATTCTACAAATGAGGATCAATAGGACTTTTGATAGCAAATTCAAGAAAAAGTAGAAGGATTGTTGTTATCCTGAATGATTTAACTATATTAAGTTCAATGAAATATAGCATTGTTAATTATTACAAATTTTTTTACCATGCTCATAAGCGATGTTCATTACATTCAAACTCTTAAACTCTCATATAGCCACCAACAATCTTTATCACTTGGCAAGTGTTTGCAAAACAGATAATACTAATCTATGCATCTCTCACTTCAATGAATTATAAAACTAAACTTAGTACTCGAAATACCTTTATGCCCACATCCTTTTTTTTTTGGATATGGAAGCATAGCCTTGGAATGCATATAAAATAAACCTTAGTGGTCAGAGGAGAATCCCACATGTAAATGGGTGAGAGAATCCTTGTACCGACGGGAAAAAAACCCCATGCCATGTAGAGACGGTAGAAACACCCACATTTATTTCAAAATCCCTAATCTATTTAACTTTTGGAGACTGTTGAAACACCCACATTTATTTCAAAATTCCTAATCTATTTAACTAGTGTGCTGGAAATGTCTGAAAATCCCATCATAAATCTACCACAATGGGATTCAAACCTAAAACCTCTCACAAGGCTCATTGCTTTATGACCACAGCCTCATCGACCCTATAGGGATATCTAATTCTAAAATATATTTTGTACCATGTCTAATTCCAAAGTTGGCTGTGAAAGTCCAAAGAATATGATAGGTTTTTACCTATCTACCCTAACTAGACTTCAATTTTGCAAAAATACCCTCTTTAGGTGATTATTTATTCGCATACCCTCCTTAAGCAATAACTTAGGGTAGTTCTACCTTGGGTTAATTGTGGTTAGCATCCCAACATTAAATTTCTTTTTTAATCGTTAAATTTCTTTTTTGACTATTGTACCATCTACTTCTCACCCAAGGACTTCTTCATCCTCTTCTTCGTAATCAAAGGAGGTGGGGTCAACATGCAGTAGGGAGGGGCAGTTGAGAGAGATCGAGAGTGCAGGGGTGGGGGATGAGAGGGAGACGGGTTGTGGCACTACAAGAGAAACAGGATTTTTGTGAGGACAATATTCCTTGCTAAGTCCTCGTTGATTCCTCGTTAAATCCTAGTTACAAGATTTAACGAGGACTTAGCAAGGAATAATTATCATCGTAGCCAAGTAACACATTAAATCAATACTGCGAAGATATATCCTCGCAGTGTGCTCGTCTAACAATAGCGAAGATATTACGAGGAAATATTTCCTCGTAATGTCCTCGCTATATCCTCGTAATATCCTCGGCAAATGCTCGCTAAATATCATGAGATTGTGTCGATGTTCAGTTTTAACGACGAAATTACGAGGATATAGTAAGGACAAATGTCCTCGCAATTATGATGGTGCAATGCGATATACAGGAGAGGAGGAGTGCGTTAGAGAGGTGCGGAGGCAACAACAACGAAAAGGAGAACAAGGCGACGGAAGAGAAAATGAGGAGAAGGAGGCAACGACACTGAAGAGGAGTGGAGAGGCGACAGAAGGAGGAGGAGGAGGAGGAGGGAGGCGACGAGGACGACAAGAAGAGGGTGGAGAGATGGCTAGAGGAGGAGGACGACGACAACGACGATGATGGAGAGACAAGAAAGAGAGGAGGAGAGAAAGTTAGGAGAAGAAGGAGAAATTTAATCTTAACTTTTAAAATTATATAGACATTCAAGATTTTAAGGACTTACAAATGCACTTTCCCCTTATGTCAATCCAACAACCACTCATAAATGCTCTTTATTTTGGAAAGTCAAGTGCTTGGACCTGAGAGTAAAAATGCTTCTCATGAGAATGATCACGAACTCTCTTCCTCTCAGCTTCGTCCTTGATCAAAGAATTCCCTAAATCACTCCTTGTTGTCCCCTTTGTTTCATAGCGGATGAAGACATTGACCATCATTTCTTGGACTATACCTTTGCCCACTCCGTATGGTCTGGGGTACTGAACTTTCACCCACTTCTCGAAAATAGGATGTCTCATTGAATTGTTTTCTTCTCTCTTGTTGAAAAACCTAGCCTAGATCATTCTCAAGGAAATGCTATCTTCTCAAGAGCTTCGTATATTATCTGGGCAATTTTCGAAAGCACGGTGCAACCTCATTTTTTGATATCAAACTCCAACTACTTTGGAATCAAGTCACTGGGCTGATTCCTAACATAGTGCTTACTACAAGGACACTCCTCTTTCCTGTGCTCCCATCGTAATTCCACACATTCTTGGTGGGACTCTAATCTCCCATCATGCTTTGTTAATTATGATTTTCCTACTAAATCAATTGTGTTTAGGGCCCCTGGAGGCCTTAAGCCCACCTTCTCTCCAAAAAAAAAAAACTCCAATTAGGAAGTTGCAATCCCATTGGGTGCATAACCTTTTTCTTTTGAAGTCAAAAATTCCCAACAACAAATTTTCAGATGTTAACTTTATCTAGTTTTCTTAATTGTTTTCATAGATCAGAAAATAAGCCAAAACTTCTTTTGACTAAATGAAACAACCAATACTAAAATCACAATGACATTTCTTGGGGCTAGTATATATCTGTATTTAAATGATACAGTGGAGTACAAGTTGTCAGTCATAAAATCATTCCACAACGATGAAGTCGTCGAGATAATGTCTCATTATCGTAGTGGTTAGGAGAAATCTAAACTCACCACAGGTCTTAGGTTCGAATCCTGAGACATACATAAAAATTCACCTCTTACTATCTCAACCGTTAAAAAAAAAAAACGAAAAGTCGTCGAGTGTATTCTTAGCCTTCTCTGTCTGAAAACTGAAGGTTGTTAAATGTAAACAAAGAAAGAAAGAAAAAAGGGAAACTCCTTATTAGTGCACTCTTCCAGAAGAATCAAGCAAGAACAAGGACATAGAAATGTTTGTTTGCTCATGCACAAATAAGGAAAAGGTTAATACACCACAGGCCATCATTTATAAGTACAAGTATCTCAAAAAGGAGAGTATGTTCAACCTTCATATTATAAGTACTAGTATCATGTATAGTCAATTTTCTCAAAAATGAGAAAACTGACTACAATCAATGGCCCTGCCAATCACAGCTGCTTCTTCCACTCCTCCAAAATTTCCTACCATGCCACCACCTCCTCGTCACCAGTACCCAACTGTGGGGACTTCAGGTCTCTCTCTTCCGTCTCTTGTAGTATAGCAGGAAAAAGAAGAAGAAGAAGAAGAAGAAATCGACATGGTATCTTGGAAATGAAGGAAGACAATACGGGACTCTGGTTGGTGGGCTGGAAATACGTCAGTCGTAGTTTTTATTTTATTTTTTCATGACGATAGCAGATGTTGATGTGTTGGTATGCAACAAAGTTATTTATAAATACTGTGTCAGAGATGACTGGATGAGGGACTTGTGTGTTGGTATCATTTCTTTTCCAAATGGTGAGGGTTAAACTCATTAAGAAAAAATGATTAGGGTTAGACAACACGTAAATTGATCGAATTCATCTGTTTCTCTGACTCACTAAATCACCACAATTTTCATATCCATCCGCCAATGATCCACTTACAGGACGCAGATGATGACAACTTCCAACACCATTACATACTCACTGACAGGACTAGTTTCTTCTGGTGCAACCGCTTCTCCGTTTCAGTTCTCAATTGAACAAAGAAGTCTCTATGGATCTTGACACCCTTCTTGATGTAGTCAAAGGCAAGAAAAGGTCCATCACGATTGCTGTCAAAAACCATTAGGGTTTTGCAGACCATGCAGTGGCCGGAGGGGTTGACGACAGGATAAGGTGGGCATTTGTGTGTTGATTAGGTGCTCATACAACCAAGAAGCAAAGTTTGATACATCTGCCTTTGTCTTTGATGATGATGACGGCAGCATGCAGTAGCATCTAACACTAGACGAGCTCCTACTAGAATTATGTTTATAACTTTGACTGGGAACCGACCTCTGAGTTTTACCTAGATTATAATCCAACCTAAATCATAACAAGTAGGTAGAGTCTGATTCACAATATTAGACCAAACAAGGTGGGATTTCGGTATGCTCATTCTCTAAGGCAACCAAAAAATATGCCATTGATGATGTTAGATAACTTAAACCCAATTTGCATCCATCATTGTAGAATCGAACTGGCCAAACAAATTATGCCATTGAAGATGGTTTTTTTTTTTTTCTGAAGATGTTACTATTGGAGATTCTTGAAAAACTTCACTACTTCTCTCAAACATCAAAATCAAAATTTTGATATTTATTTATCTATATTGTTATGCTTACGAAAAAGTTATCCTTAGATGATATTTAGTTATCTATGTAATTAAAGCATTTATGAATAAAAAGTAAAGTTGATTCTAGCATAGGCATTAGATGCAAATGAGATTAACAAATTGTTGTGAAACTAAAAATTTTGAAAAAAACATATGATGGTTTGGTTTTATTATCTTTCTATGTTTTACATAGTGTGTTAAAAATGTATAAAGAGCTTGCATTTTATAAAAATTATACGATATAGTTTTCTTCTAGAAAATATAAAGGATAATAAAATATCTATAGATTTTTAATTGTGCTAAAAAAAAATTAAGAGAATTCATAGAAAGAAATATAATCACATGCTTATGGCATAAAAATAAAAGAATTTGTTGGTTTGAAATTATTGAGAATTAAATTTATATGAAACAAAATGAAGTTCATTGATATAGTCGACTAATTATATATCCATCGTTTACACTTTGAAGACTAAATTATAAATAGAATATTATCTTACTTCTGTAGTTTATAATCAATATAATAAATCCAAGCTATAATAAGTATTAATTGTGATGATATAATTATAATTAATGGAAGAAAATCTTTAATATGAAAAAATTAGAATAAAAATACAAATCACACTATTGGACATATATGTAATTTACTTAAAAGAAAAAATGTTTATGATTAAAATACAATTTAAGGAAACTATGGCAATGATATGCACTTCCTTTTAATTCATGACTACAATGTTTACATCAATTATTTTGTATTAAACTATTATGCATGTTGAACAAAGACCTAATTATCACCAACTTTCAAACTAATATGCAATTTATCTTAAATATGTCACAAAAGAAATGTTGTGTTATATCAAATCAAAAGCAAAAAAAAAAATCAAAAGCAAGTCACTTTCATTTTATTATATATGTTATTCAGAAATCGAAAAAAAAATCTTATTATGACTAATTAAGACTAAAACGTAATTTTTATTGCTGTAAACAAATATGCAATTTATGAAAAAGAAAATTTCTTACTACAAATGATGTAGTAGTTGTTACCTACTTAACACAACATTCAAACAAAACCACAATTTATACTAACTAAAGTAATTTTTTAATGAACAATTTAAAATACAATCTACAACAATTAATATACTAATATGCAATCTAACAAAAGTAGAAATTCATATTGCAAATACTTTTGCACTAACTACAATCTTTGCTAAATATTTCACTTGTCTGTCAAATACAAAGATTCTCGTTATGAAAGAGTTATGGGCAAAAATACAATTTTCATAAATATGAAGCTAGTGTGATTATACTTTAAGCTATTCGCAAGGTTTCTTTTACAAAATAAACAAATGATAGACTCATCAGTTTTACTTTTGTAATGGTATAGAGTCGATGAAGCAAATCAATGTTTATTACTTCTTGGGCAATCAATGTTTTCCGTCTAACATGTAAAATTTTATTGATTGAATGAATCAAATAAATATTTGATACTTTTTTAAGGCAATCAATACGTTTCTTCTATGAAAGTGAAACTACATATGTGCCGGAATATAAGCAGTTGCTTAATTTAAAAAAACTACCTTAAAACATCGACCACTTTTCATATGTATCTTTATGATATTATTCCACAGTCACTAAGTTGTGAACTTTATGCTTACCCTTCTGTGCCTGAAAAATGGAGAAGGAAATGTCATTAGATATATTAGTATACAATTACAAAGTTGACAAACTAATAGAATGATGTCCATTACCAAAGAAAAAAAAAAGGTAGAGTGATGTCACTACTAGAAAAACAATAGTTGTTCAGAGTAAATATATGTTTTTCCTTCACATTACTAACAGTTAACTAGTATCTAAGTTGAGAAGAGCAACAAATGAGAAGTCAAAAGCAAGTATTTTGTGACATGGTAGCAGTACTGCACAAATTTCCTCTCCAAAAGAGAAGTCTTAGGTTTCAAACTTCACCTTTCTAAAATGAAAGCGTTTAAACTTCAAACCTAGACTCGTAGCGTTTTCAAGAAAGAAATTCACGAACAAATATGTCTAGTTGAAGAGCTATGATGATGTTTACGCCTTTGTTGTGTTGACAAGTTCATCATTTTCAACTGCTAACTTTATAGAGTCTTGACTTGAAGGTTTTCAAATTTCCACATCTTCAAGTTAAAATGCAATTTTGCAAGGAAGGAATCATCATTGAGATGGAGAATGAAATGAACTAGAATGAAATTAAATTTTAAAAAAAAATGATATTCCTACATTTGTTTTTGATATGTAAGGAACTTAATTCTCATTCCATTAAGAATAAAAGAAAAGAAACTTACAATTTAGTCTCTCAATTATTCACATTTTTTAATTTGATACCTTTTTTTTTTTCGTTACAACTTGTATTCTTTAATTATAGTAAATTACAATAAAGTCCTTTGTTAGGTAAACAACATTAAATTTTTACATAGTTTAATTGTTTTACACTTTGTAATTTACCATTTTAGAGTTAAATTATAATTTATCCTCTCAACTATTCACATTTTTCAACTTAGTACTTTAAACTTTTTTTTGTTACAACTTATCCTCTCAAAGGTTAAATTACAATTTAACTCCCCAACTATTCAAGTTTTGCAATTTAAAACCCTAAACTATTTTTTCGTTACAACATAACTCTACAATTATAGTAAATTATAATAAATCACCTTTTAGATAAACATCTTTAAATTTTTTACTTTGACTAACTATTTTGCCTTCAATTCCAAATAATCCCTTTCTCAATCTTACAAAATCAGATCCAAATGTTACTCCTACAGAATTCTTTTTTCCTTACCCACACCCCACTCAACATAAATCTATCGTTGACACACTTTTTAAGTGAATTGAAACCTTCAATTAAGATATACTTGATGATGATAGAGAAGAAGCTCAAGATCTCCCTATGGTATTAACGAAGTTCGAGATCAACAGTTTAGCAAGAAAACAAAGAAAAAAAGATTCGAGAAACAAGATGAAAGGAAAAAATTCTTGTGGTGAAATTGAGTTTAAAGTTTATAACATATAGAAAATAGAAGAAAATGGAAAAGGACACATTTATTTGAAAGAAATATTATAAATGTCATATTATCCTTTAAACCTAACGAAATAGTCTAATTATTTAATAGAGGTAATTGAGAGGATAAGTTGTAACGAAAAAAATTTAAGGTACCAAATTGAAAAACTCGAATAGTTAAAAACAATAAATAGAATAAGACAAGAAGAAGGACATATTTGTCCAAAAAAATATTGTAACCCTTCAAACCTGACCTAATGAAAGGAGTTGTTATTTAATGAGGTAATTGAGAAGAATATGTTGTAACGAAAATCGTTTAAAGTACTAAATTAAAAAACACAAATAATTAAGGAAGTAAACTATAATTTACCCAACAAAGCCTTCCCATCCCAAATACATCTTCCCATTTCCTCAACACTACCCTCATACCTTTTTATGAACTTTTTATTCTACCTGTTTGAAAAAAATAAACTCTTTTAAAAAACTTTTTTTAAGTTGACAAGATATTTTTTTAATATGTAAATTTTAATATATAGATTTGTATTTTCATTTCGATTTTATTCTTATATATCAAACAATGGAAAGAAATTATCTATCAATTCTACTACGCATTTTAATTGCATAGTAAACACCGAAATGGAATGAAACTATTTTATTTCCATCCATTTCATTCCATTTCAAATTTCATTCTATTTCTACTTATTTTCATTTCAACGTACCAAATACAACAGAAGAGCATGTTTGTGACAAGAAAAGAAAAGAAAAAGAAAACATGAGGTCAAAAGGAAAAGAAAGAAAATATGAGGTCAAAAGGACGAGTAAAAAATAAAATCATAGAATTTTATTTTCCGTTTAACCACAACGAAGTATTTGTACATGAATGGAAAGTAACAAAAAATATTTCTCTTTAAATTCCACTTTTATGAGTGGAAAAGGTAAAGAAACATTTTAAACTTATGATTTTGAACACACTTTTTTGTCGAAAATATTTTCTTTTTCCTTGATTTCTTTTCACTCTCAGCCATTAACACAGAGACCATTCTAATTATTCTTATGTCAAGCAGAATATAAGCACGACCAATGAGAATACTTACTTCTTTCACCCAATCCATACGAAGTGTAACGGTCAAAAGTAACGAGGCTTGTATGGTTAGTCCACAAATGATCCCCATCCACAATCCCTGCTTGTTTAATCAACGAGAATATTGAAAACAAGCATGATCTTCAGCATAAATAGCACATATAGTAATGGAAACTACATGAACAAAAGAGAGAACCTCACCCTTCCTCCTATCTGAAGAACAAAGGCAAACAGAACGGCAGAAGGCATGCCCACAATGTAATAAGCTCCAAGATTAATAAAAGCGCCAATCTTTTGCCAGCCACATCCTCTGATAGTCCCTAGAAATTCAACACAATAAATTTTTTGAAGCGTAATATCAACTTTCGTTGTAGATAAGGAGGGAAACAATGATGTGACTTGTGAGGATGGGTTTGCAGCTCAGATTTCTCATTCTGTATAATATAGACTTCAAGTGCGATATGAAGTTTCACTTCTCAAAGTTACAAGGTCTGATAGAAGAATCCATCTGACATACAGAGAGATCAAGTACCCTCTCAAGTAAATATGTAATTTTGTTATTCTTTTTCTATTTCTTATAATCCCACATGTATCTCCACCATTATTAATGATTTATCAGAGATTGTAGGACTTTTCTATTATCTGGTTTGCAGAGGGTCCCCAAGTAAGTAAGCCATTATGGTCTACTGATTTAGAAAGGTAAACGAATTAGAACAAACTAACATGCCATCATCAGCACCATTTCCAACCAATCGACAGCTTTGATGATGCATCATATTTACTTTACTTGCTTTGGTAATGATGCACCTTCTTTACTAAGGAATTTTTTACAAGAGGACAGAGTTACTGATCCCCAACATTATATTTTATTCTATGTATAACAATTTATTGAAGTACTTCAGGCATAATGTTATACAGTTCAACACAAAATGCTAGACAAATACATGACAGAGGAAAAGAGAAAATGACGACTTTGCATGTAACTTGGAAATTTAACTACCAAAGACACAAGTTATGTTATACCTGAAAGGACGCTTTGAGTTGCATCGAAAATGGATGAAATTGCAACGAGTGGTACAATGGTTGCGACTTCTTCCACCACTTCCTTAACATTGCTGTACATGTAGCCCCAGACACCATGCACTGCTACTATGATTGTTGCAAGAACCAGACCTTGTGCAATAGCGAAGGATGTCATAACAAATGCTGCTAAACGAGCAGCCGCTGGCTGACCAGCTCCCAGTTCATTGGAAACCCGTACGCTAGAAGGGAAAAAAACAAACCTAGACATGGATCTACCAAACTGAAAATAGAAACAGAATAGATCAGGACTTGGGTTTAAGTTTAACTGACCTTACAGCAGCACCAAGACCAAAGGCGATCATGTAAATCATTGCTGAACTGTTTAAGCTGATGAGATAGAAGAATAGCTATTAAACATTAAGTCTGAAAGTATTGAATCTCGCAAAAAATGATGTCTGTTCAAACAGAAATTAAATTCAGCAAAAGTTAAGTTTGAAATTACGATAACAAGATACATAAGGCAAGATGCTAACACTCCATTCTGAGTAAAATTGGTTTTGTTTCAAATTTGTATCCAATATTCTCGGGGGAACATACTCCCTAGCTATTAACTGAACTCTATGATTGTTATAAGGCAAACACATCCTTATCTGGCGAATAAATAGTCTCAAGATCTCTTAAAGCTTAAGCATTCATAGTTAGACTGGTCAAGCACTAAATTGGAACAAGAGGTCATAGCGAAGTTCACAATATAGATAACCTTCACTGAAAAACAATCAATTATATTCCAATTTCCTTCCCCACACTTTTAAACCTGAATCGAGACTCAGGACTCAGGAGGGTGATGAATGGCTAGAAGTTGTGACCTCATGGAGAAACATTTGAAACTGACAAATTGCATATAAAATGGCAATAAGCGTCCAGAGTAATAGACTAGCATAAGCAGAATTAACCGAAGTCATACATGTTTCTTACTATGGAATCAAGCTCATTTATTCACTGAAATAATAAGCGTGAATTGTTTTTTTTTTTTTTTTAATATCAATATACATATATTTTCTCGTTGCAGTCCGTGAGATTCGAACCTGGAAGGGAGGTGAAAGTTTCACTCCTCCCAGCCAACTACACCATGGTAGTTGGTTAGCGTGAATTGTTGTATATGCATTCCTAATCTAATGGCAATGTACTTTATAAATAGAGTATCGTCGAGAATTCTCTTTCGCTAAGATGCTTGCAAAAAACCAAGAAGTCACATCAAGAATTGAACAACTAATACTAAAGCATGGGCTATACGTCAAATCCAGAAGTGCGAAAAATGTGCTCACCATATAGACAACACCGAGGTTTCCAGCTTTGGATTTGGTAGAAGTCCAGAAAGTAAAACCATCAGCTCAAACGACCAGAACTCCAAGCTGCCTCAAGCAAATAACATAATCTAAACAGTAAATACGTCCATCCACGAAATCCTGTTTTCTTGCATGCAAAAATCTAAAGAAACCCAAGTCACATTTAAAACAAAAGGTATCAAACAGTGGTACATACCAAACCATTATGGCTGACGGCACAGCAAGTTTAAGAAAGTTGAAGATATCATGCCATGCCTCCCATGAAAATCCAGCCCACGTCTTCCTGCAGTCTGGCGATGTTCTCACATAAAGTGCCAATAGGAGCACATTCGCCCAGTAAGAGATAGCATTTGCCAAGGCAGCTCCTTTATAACCAAGGCCTGATTTGAATACCAAAATCCAGCACACGAAGAGATGAAGCAAAGCCACGATTCCAGAGCATAACATCATTGGAATGACAATATTTTGTGCCTGTAGAAACCTGACATGGCACTGGAGGAGGCCATATGCAAAGATGCTTGGAATCATCCACCAAGCATACTCTCCTGCTGCATCGGATATTTCTGGGTCTTGCCCAGCTAACTTGAGAATACTGCTAGTGTTTGCCCAGAACATGGCGACGGGAATACTAACAAGTGTGAGGACAAGCATTGCGCTCTGTTTATGTACGCCAAGCATGTGGTACTGTTTTGCACCATAAGCCTGCCCGCAGAAGTAATCCAGTGCACTTCCCATTCCCATCTGTAAGATGATAAGAGGAAAAAATAATGCAAACAAGTATTACCCAATGAGTAGATAATTTGTTAATCTTGTTAAAATTTCCAAATAATACAGAAAGATCACAAGAAGCCATGAACAAATTCTCTTCATTTAAATAGATGATAAGAAAAATGCCTTGATGTATACCACAAGAACTGAGACATTGGCAGATAACTGAAACAAATGATTTTAATTCACATTTCTTCCATTTATTCTATAGGGTCATTAGCCAATTAGTGCAGCACTTTATTCCCTGAAACAGTAGCATTTCTGAAATTAACTTTGCTTTGGGATTCGAAGAATGAATGTGTTTATTTCTCCTTCTACACCAGCATTCCTTACAGAGCATTGGCAGCATAGGTTGGAAAACTTGCAGTTTGCATTGGTTGCAATAATGAAGTTTAAGAACTTCCGATCATCAAAATAACCAAAGTAGTGAGTAAACTAACAGCTTATGATGTTATAACATGAATCTGCTCATTTCATGGTTCAGCACAAACTTGATATAGCTTTCAGAGCTTGACAACTTCGTGCTCAGTAATATGTTTTGAACCTACCAGTAAACAGAAGAACATCAAATAAATATCAAAACGTCAAAGTGATTATAAGAGTGGGAAAGATGAGTTAAACAAGTGGAGGGACGTCTTTGCTTCAAAATTCCTCGCATTAATTAATCTCATAAAGTTGGAAGCAGGGGAAGAAAACCTGCCTCACAATAAAAATGCCATTTTCATGCATGTAAAGAGTCATTTGCTTTCTTTTAATCATGTAAACCAGGGAATGGCACCGTGTCAAAAAATTTGTATAAAAACATGACCTTCTGACACTTTCTTCTTACCTCTTTAATATCTGGTAAAACATTAAATCTCTCAGGTCCCTAAAGTTCTAAGTTGCCCAACGTGAGAAAAGTATCCTACTCCTCCATTATTCAGATACTAAATCACACTCAAGATCATTATTTTATCTATACATTATAATTAACACCTACGTGATCCATCATGAAACAAAGATACTGTTTTAAAGCAAACTAAAATGGGCAATATCATCATGGTCGATACAATTTCCTTCATAGGATACTAGGAAGATTAGCAACCATCAAGCGGTTTCTCCACAGTTCCTCTAAGTCCCTTAATTGTCCTCAAAATAGAGATAAGATGAGGGGTATATTTAGAAATTCTTCTTCTGCAAGAAAAGGGCCATGAATGCATAAGGAAAAGAAAATTCATATATATACGTAGATAGATTCAAGGTGTCAACATTTGGGCAAAATATGAAACTTTCCACATATTCAAAAGTGCACTCACTCACACTCACCAGCAAACTGAACCCTGTGACACCTGCAAAGGAGGTGGCTATGGCTGCTCCAGAGAGAGCAAGTTCCCCAAGATGGCCAACATACATAACAGATATGAACTGGAGACTGTACTGGAGAAGATTTACAGCAATCAGTGGCCCTGCCAACCACAGCTGCTTCTTCAACTCCACCACCACCTCCCTCCATCCCACCCCCACCACCCCACCAGTGCCCAACAGTGGGGAATTCAGATTCCTCTCCGCCATCTCCACTGGATGAAGAAGAAGAAGAAGATGGACGTAATTTGCTTGGCAGATACTGAGATAAGTCGTACATGTAGGCCAGTATACAGAGGATATTTGCCAATTACGGTCCTTAGACCCATTCTGTTTGGGCAAAGATAAAATAATTTTATTCTATTATCTATTTATCCATATATATTTTATTTTACCTGTATCCTTACTAGATACGGATAAGAGTAGTTATGTATCTCTCATCTGTTTATCAGGTTGTATAAAGGATATGATTGTTTTTTCTTTAGTTTCCTTATAGAATTACGAAATTATTAAATAATATTTCATATATTTATCTAATAACTTTGTTTAAATTTGCAAAGAGACATTCAAACACAATGATTTAAGTCTGAATTCTTAGGCCTTGATAATTTATATTGAATTTAATAATAGAATATGATTTTAGTTATTAGTCAAATTATTTGCTTAAACAAGAACTTACCTAATTACCTGCTTGTCATATCCATTTTATATTGTTTCACAAGTGACGGTCGGATAAAGATAGAATCATAGAGGAAATGGTTTTATATTTGTCCCATTTACCCCTCTGAGTTAAAAAGGTAACAAGCTTGTACTTGTCCCCTACATGCCTCAATTTATAGGCCTATGTGTATGAAACTGCTATAGTTTCAGTAGAGTTAGGAATAATACAAGGCGACTCACCCAACTCGACATGGAATTGAACATGACCAACATGACCTAGATGCTAACCAGGCCAGCTCAGCCCAAACCCAAAACACTAACCAAGCAAGCTCGGCCCGAACCCATAAGGGATGGTGCAGAGGTTTCCCTCCACAATCCACGACCTATTACAAGCCCAAATGCACCATGGGCATAAGCCCCGATTTGACACAAAATTGGCCCAATTTGAATCCATTTCCATGGTCTAACTTGGATTGAAATAGTTTGGGTCCTAAACTAAAATGTTAATTTTTAATTACGAATGTTAAATTTTAGATTTACGTAATTAATTTACCATTTATTTATATATATGTGGACATGAAGTAATGATTAAATTTATTTTTTATGAAGAATGTGGAATGTGTTTATTTTAGTTAAAAATAGGTAATTCAGAAACAAAATAGATGTCCATTAATTAAATAGACATTTGTATTGTAGGATAGTGATCCTATTCAAAAAACAAACATTCTAATTTTAGACAGAACTTCCTCTGTAGAAAATATGTGTTTGTTTTGGAAAGTGGATGTTCATTTAAAAAAACAAGCGTCCTACTTTTGGATAGAACTTCCTATTTCATTTTGAAAAATAGACATCATTGATGGAAAATGGACGTCCATTTTGGATGTCTATTGTTAAAAACAGACGGCTATTGTTGAAAATAGATGTCCATTATTTAACTATAATATATTTTTTAGAATTATTTAAATGTACAAAATAGACGCTCATTGTTGAAAATAGGCATCCATTATTTAACTATAATATATTTTTTAGAATTATTCAAATGTACCAAATACAATTATGACTGTCGCAAAATCAGAATCGATTCAACCTGTTTGAGCCCAACCCGAAATGAACTAGGATTAGGAGTTAAGCAAGGATCAGGAGTATGGGTGTAACGACTCCAGTCGTCACCCTTAATTTAAACTATATTTTTCTTTCTCTTTAACATCATATATCACTACAGAAGCTAATAGGTACATTATCCAAAATATCATAGTCAATATAAATAAATTTAAATCAGATTATTTACCTAAGAACCTTAATGTGTAGCTATGTGACTCTTCTATATGCATTAGTAAGCAAATTGACATCTAATCTATACCTTCAAAACAAAAGCACAAGTACGTGTGAGTGACTACCAAAAATGTTACCCAGCACACACTCTACAACAAAATCAGAAAACTCAAAACTTAGGAAAATTAATCGCACAAAAACCAACTTTGCAGCTCAACTGACTACAGACAAACCATGATTCGCTATTGAACCAAAAATACGTGAAACCAAAATCAAACTCTAAAGTTTGCCAAAAACTTTAAAACATGCATCTCCTAAAACTTCGTTGCCAAGTAGGCCAAAAACCACGTAAAACCACAAGATGCATCCAAATCTTGTATATGCATCCAAAACTACAACAAAAAAGCAATTAAATCATCAAATACTGTTGTAAAACTATATCAACTTGAGAGTATGTAGGAAATATCTAAAAACAACATCTCCTTAAATCTCAAAGTCACATAGGCAAAATCCATAGAAAAATCGATGCACTCAATCTATACGACATACATATAGAAAATCATCTCATACTCGTAGCTACAATGGCAAAACCTAAAAAATATGATGCACTTAGTTTATATAACGTGCATCTAAAATGTTATATCAAGTTCAATGCCATATTAGCGAAAATCACTGAAAATCACAATGTAACATATGCGAAAATCCAATCATGTTACCTGACGATAAGCAACCGACTTTGACCACAAGTAGTCACCGAAGTGCACTGCATTGGCACAGACAAGCCACTCTGCGAGGAACCTATCTGTCTTGAAGTGCAATCTCTTTGAAGGACCCTTAAAAAGCTAACTGCACACGGAAAAAGTTGCCCTCTCTTAAGATATCACAAAAAATGAGGCATGTGCATCTACATATGCAAGCCAAACTGTGCAAAGTCTGCCCTCTCAACGTTTTAGTCTTAGTGGTTGGAGCAACCAAAGTATTTTACCTCCTAGTCTAGCCAACACCTTCAAGTCATAATACTTGGAGCAAACAGAGTATCATACCTCTGGATCCAGCCAACACTTCAACTCATGGATCTTAGCTTCGGTCTCATGATCGATAATCGAGGAGTATCATACCTATAAGATTCGACGACACTTATCTACATTCTCTTGGTCTCAAAACCTCAACCTAGGCTTCATGCTCGACTACTCAGAAATATTGTCATATCCCTTAATTCTGGTAACACGATCTTCTGATTTCTTGATCCACAAAACAAAAATAGCATTAAAACCTTTTCAAAACATTTTCAACATTTTTCTCAAATCATTTCAAAAACATTTTAAACTCATGCCAATCTCTGGTTTCTAAAACCATTCTAAAATAGGCCATAAGAAAATTATCACTAAAATCATTTGATTTAGAGTCTAAAATAATGCAGTAAAAATTCATAACATACACCATTTCAAAGATCTTGAAATTATCTTTTTAACACCTACTAAAACACCAAATTCTAATATCAAAATCTTAAAATATAACTAAATGAAGGCAGTAAGGTCAAAATTGCAAAGATTGAACCTAAAGCATCAAATCTGCTACTAAATTTACCAGATTTAGCATCAACATGGTACAATAATAATCCATGCCATACATTACTGAAAAGGTCTTGGAATTATCTTTCTAATGCCTACTAAAACACAAAAATCTGATATCTAAAACTCAAGATATCAATCCAAAATGTCAGAATACATTCTTTATGAATAGTATTCACCGAGAACACAACATCCATGATTTCAAGCTTGCAAATACTAAATATAATGTTGTAAAACATGAATATAACAATAATCAACAAGACTACAATCAATGCATAGCTATAAATCATTATAAGAGTCTCATAAACTCAAAGGAAGGTATCATAGGCAAAACATCATCTATTGCATTAGAAACCAACAAAACTCACTTGCTACATGCCTTTAAAATTCATCAAATTGAGGCCTCAAAATGATTCAAGATTTGACATATAATATACCAAATTAAAGAATTTTAAGTCTTCTATTCAATGCATCTAAAATTTCAAAAATCCAATAATCATAACTCAAGATATGCTCAATCAAAAGTAGAAAGGTCAAATAAGAGCTTAAACAAACTACAAACATGTTTAATAAAAATTTCATTCAAATTCATTCAAAAATCTCTCAAAATCATGCTCCATTCATATATCTAATATGCATCTAGATTCAAGAATCAAAATCCTATCTCACATACAAAAGATAGCATGTGTACCTTGAACCCAACATGCAATTCATCAAAACTGCAACCAAACTTTATTTCCAACCATCCTCTTCGTCAGAGCTCCTAGGTCCAATAGTCCCTATCTCTCTCAAAGCATAGACAACCAAATCCAAGGCCAAATAACAAACAAAACACAAGAAAAACACCTAATTAACTCATATACAAAGAGAGAAACGAGGTGAACCCTACTCGAAACACAAAACTCACATCTCCTCCAACAACGAGTTATTTAGCCAAGCTTCGGCTACCAATCCACGTTCCAGACCATCCATGGCCACCGGAGAACACTCATCAAGCCTCCTCACATGCATGCAAAGCTCGAAACGACCAACAGCCTTCTCTTCTTCCTCTTCTCCAAAGCATAAGACGGCATACTTGCTTCTTTTCTCACCTCTCTCTCTCTCTCTCTCTCTCTCTCTCTCTCTCTCTCTCTCTCTCTCAAAAGAGCTCAAAAACCACTTCACATGCAGTCCTCCTCTTCCTCTTATAAGCGACAAGATCCACTAAAAAATGCACGCACAACTATCAACTCAAACACCAAGTTAACACACTCAATTCAACTTAAGTTAACTTAATCCCACTAAAGCATTTAAAACATGATCACTTGGCAACAAAATCTAATACAAACACAAATGGTCCTCAAAGCAAGGTAAGGCATATACATACTTGTGTATCTAATCCACTTAAATAATCCATGATTAAATCGAACCATTTGTTCTAAAATAAATCCATCAATATAAAATACTTCCAAAATACCACACTAATCATTAATATTAATTCAACGAAGCTAAAATTATCAATTACAAATCTTCATGAAAATCTAAATCTAAATTGTCCTCTAATATATCCAATAAACAACATCATTCAAGAGAATAAGCCAAATCCCAAATCCAAAACTAACAACACACTATACTCTGACACAGAACACCATGTCAGAGAACTATGTCTAAACTATGTGCTAGTAATACACGCCTCATATACACGTCCATTACCCACGCTAGAAACACACACCTTTAAATATATAAAATATGAAAGCATAAACCAGGATCATGGGTGTTACAATTGGACTTTAAGCCCAACGTGGCCAACTTGAAATGGATTCCAAGTCTTATCATTCAACATGGAATACCTACAAGCTTGATTTTTTTCATTTTGTAGACACCAAATCTGAAAGTAATTTGAACACATTGTACTTGAGAATATTAGTAGTATTGCACGTCACTTGTTGATGTGATGTCTATCCCATATCATTTTTGGTAGCACGAACTATAAAAGATAATATGTAATGATACAAATTTTGATATCACTGATGTACCAGATTACATCAAATGACACTACATGTGTAATGACCCCAATCATCACAAAAACTTAAATTTATATAAAAAGATAATAAACAAGACTAATTAAAAGGAATAAGAAACATTATCAATCCTATCCCAGACCCTGTGATGCACGACCATGTGGCTCCACTATAAGCACTAAAAAATAGCCTTGTAAAGTTGCACCTAAAAGCAAATGTAAACAAAGAATGAATGACCATAAAATGTCATCTAGCACTCACTCACAAATAAATTTACAAATAAAACAGGGTAAATCAAAAATTTGTAGAAAGGTTACTGAAAACTGACAAAACACATGAGTTAAACGTGTAGATATGACGTGCCTCCAAAATGTGCAATGCCCTCTAAGCCTACAGAATTGATATAGAAATCTAGAGGAAAGTTGATGCATGTAAATCCCAATTCATACAGTTTTCTACCTATTATAAACTAATAGATTGATTTAAATATTTTGAACATATATCCTGTAGACATCCTGATTTTGCGGTCATCTATTGATGAGCTCCTCTAGAAGAATTTGATCCAGCTACTCAAGAAAGCTCTCACACACTTCAAAACCTATCTAGAATCCACCCTCAAGCATTCAAGTCAATCCTTGGTCTAAATAGACAAACTATGATCAAAAATCTATAGAAGCAAATCTCATACTAAAGTAGGCACGAACACCTAGTGCGGGATACAAGTGTGGTTTACTCACTTGGATCACTCACATGGGTTCCTATGTGGTTTCCTAGTGTGGATATCTAGCATATGTCCTAACCTAATTTTTAGTGTAAGAGGTAAACTTGTCTTACCACTTGTTAACATAAATTATGAGGTTCATTATTGGTTCTTACAAATTAGATGTTGTTATTTAACATGTCTAGACCATCATACCCCCTTCAATACACATAAAACCCAATCTAATCTTTTAAAATCAATCGAAGGCTCTTATCTTGTCATCCAACAACTATTATATAACAACCATACCTATAAAACATCCCCATGTCTACCCATGACGGGCTCTCTTGTTCTCTCTAGCTAGCTTCGTAGGATTCTGATTCCTTCTTCTCTTTTGCGAAGTTAGCTTCTCCTTTGGCTTCTCTCTCTTCGACCCTCTTCTTCGCTCTTCCACTGATTCTTCTCTTCTTCTTGCTTCTACTCTTCTTCTTTTGAGAGTGAGAGTACCATGAGCAAGTGAGGTGAGTGAGAGCCACTACCACGGCCCCTACACTCACTTCCACCATTGCAAGCCATTCACACCCTCACACCAGTCCCATCATTGCCCAGACAGAGCTGAGGTAGTAGCTCGGAGCACCCTAAAGGAGTCCCCAACGTGAGTAGCCGTTGCGAGCTTGGAGAGGAACAAATCCGAAGAGCTTCGTATACAAGGTATTGTTCTCATTCTAGACTCAATTACATAGATATTCTTCATTGCATCATCACTTTAATATCTCCTTGCTCTCCTGGTGAATTGCCATTTTATTTTGTTTATGCATTGTGTTGCTTAAGCTCCGGGATTTGTTGGGTTCTTTTGTTTTCTTCAGTTTTTCTCTGTGTTTTTCACTATGCATGGCTATGGTTTCTTGTTTCTTTCATGCTCTTTCTTCCCCTTCAATCTTAGAGCACACATGAGGTGGTCCTAGCCTTGGGACACTCACAATCCGATCATTCATGAAAACATGGAGGCAAAACCCTTGTGGATTCTAAGTAATGAAGATGGGTCGATTGATTCAGTGTTAATATGGTCATGATGTCTTATTACATTGGTTTTCCTTATTCTTGAATGCCTTCCTCCTTCTCTTGAATTTTGGTTTTCAAATTTGAATATGTGTGCACTGACCAGTGCAAGTTGGAACCAAGACAAAAGTTCTGGGTGTGTCGGGGTCGCGTGGGTATCTAGCACATGTTTCTAGCATGGGTCTTCAGCATGTATCATAGATGCGGATTTCCCATGTGATCCCCTGACCCATTCTCTAGCAGCCATAATGTAGCACATGTTCTACTTTTTACTGATTGTTTGCTCTTGTTTTCCTACAATCGGATTTCTCCCATTGCATGCTTACTTATGCATGTGCAACATCTTGGAGCATTCACCACTTTGCACCACTTCTTCTTGTCATTATTTATTTCCCTGTTATTGCACACATGAGTGGTCAAACATAGAGAGAGTGATGTTGTTGGGCGTGCAGGGGTGCCTAAATCTTTTTTTGTATGTAACATGAGTTCTTATTCCTTCTCTAACTGTGAGGACTTTGTGTGTCCTTTCCATTGACTTCGAAGTTATGTTTTTGTTTTGAGCTTGATCACTTGTGGTTTTTTTTGTCTCCCATTTTAAGTAGATTAGGTAGCAACTACTTCCTTATCCATTTTCTTTCATTACTTGATTTTCAACTTGAGATCTGACTCAGAGTTTACCCCTTCGTGGCCGTGTGGCGCACTCTCGGTCACATCACTAAAGGTTCCCACCTTGGTCACACATCTGAAAATAATGACAAACACTTTCCACAATTTTCGAGCTTCCTCAATATTGAAGCCAAACGAAAAATCATCAACGATCCCACCTTAAAATCCATAATCAGGAAATAAATAAATTTGTTGAAAACACCAACACAACGATCAAACCCGTTGTACTGCCCGATGCTAAACAATAGACTTTAGCCCACAAGCAGCTACCAAGATACGCTACACTGCTACAACTGAGCCACCTTGCAAGGAGCTCCCTTGTTCGAGATCCTGACCCTTACAACTCTCTATTCATGGGACGTCACGAAAAGTAAGACACGTACATATCTCACATTAACCAACCATAGTAGAGTACGCCTGTCATGGCGTTTTAAGAATCCAAACCAGCTAGAGAGTTCTACCCTCCTGGCCCGACCAGTCCAAAAAAATATTACAGACCTCAGCCTCGACCTTGTATCCGATCACCCAGAGATGTCGTCGTACCTCCAGATCCAGCCAACATAATCCTTTGGCCTCTTGATATCAAAAATAAATTAGTGGAAAAACATATTTAAAATCTCATCTCAACATCAATAAGAAATCTTTTTCAATATTAATAGAATTTCATTACTGACAAATCCAAAAATTCTCACCACAATTCAAAACTCATCATAAACATCGAAGAATATATTTGCAAGCCAAAACCTCAAGGATCTCGACAATCTACTAACTGTCTCAAAACGTGTAAAGCTAATGCGCAAACCAAACATGTCTGACACCTAGAATCCCCTATTTCTAGATAGCATGCCCAAATGGCTTCATAAAAATCTATGAAAACCAAATATAAATCACCACAAGCATGCTTGAAGTAGAAATTCATTATTCCAATCACAAAATCCTAACACGTCACTAAAATGAATGGGATTAAAGCCCCAAATCAAAGGTGAGTACCTTGTTGGAGAAGAAGAATCCAACACTTACCCACAACACAATATGTCAGAGCTATTGTACAATCGCTTCGGACACCTTAACCACTCCTCACTGTGCCTGGCACCTCCTCAGGCACAAGGAAATCAAAATCAAATGCATGCACAAGATTAAACAGAGTTCTACTCTTCAAAACCCAACTGAACTCACCTCAAAGTCCAAGAACCCAATGAATAGCTACAACCTCTAGAGCAGTGCAAGCTCGCCAGTGATCATCCACACTCATGCACAACTCCCAACCTCCTTCTCGAAGTCTAGCAGAGTCTCAATCAAGCAAAGAATTTGAGATTAGGCTTGCAACAAGAAATTTGTGAAGAGGAATCCAATAAGCAACCCAATGGCTCACCTCAATTCTCCCTCCACTTGGGTCAGCCAGTGGTCATAGTAACGCCAAGGAGAGATGTCGTTAGAGGTGCGAGGGTTGTTACAATGCTAACCTCATCGCATATTCGAGTGCATCAGCTCACTTTTGTCGATCGTTGTCTCACGGTCGTTCCCTCTTCTCTCTCGCTTTCTTGCTTTCTTTAGTGGTGATAAGAAATAACGTTGAGTGGGTAAACTTATATAGCCCATCTTCTCACAAAGGCATGGACACAAGTGGCACAACACTCCCGTGCAGTCTCTCCACTTCTTGTCACTCTCACAAACACATGCATGAAGTGAACAACAACTTGTTATACAACAAGAAACTCATGCACACCTATTTGTAGAAACCATGCATAAATGTCTAATAATCACTTAAAACCAACTATTAAATCTTCCAATTGATCGACATGGTCTAAGTAATCACAAAACCCCCTATTTTCCATTGATTAGCGCAATAAAAAGCTATACACACAAGTAATTAACAATACGCTTGATTTATTTAAAAGTTCCTCATTTCATTTACAATACCAATTCCTACATACATCAACAGAGTACATTAAGGTCCACAAATCAATCTTGAAATCCTCTCTTTGCATTGATCTCGAAGTGACCTAAGCGTGCCTCAAAAACATGTGTCTCAAATGCACCAAAAAACACACAACACTAGAAAACATTCAAGATGTTATAGCATACTACGAGACTAGCTATCATTTTGATGAGACTTGGATTCATTTGGTGTCATTATTGTATAAAATCAAATGATATGAGAAAAACATTAAATAATATGTGATTTGGTATCATTTTCACAAGACTTTGTATCATTTGGTATAATTTTAATATGATCAATGTTACAAAAAATTGTATGGTTCATTATATGAAAAACAATATCGTAGTTATCGAGTGGAGTGCCACCAGTAGCGTCACATAGAACGTGTCAAAATTGGTGTTAAAGTTCATGTCTATAAGCCTTGTTCTTACTAGGATGTGTATGTAGATCTTTTGTAATGTTGTATAATTCATAGGTTGGATGAAAGATCTTTTATTGAATGTATAATACTGTAGACACCCCGATTTTGAGGTGACCCAGAGATGAGTATCTTTATGTTGCTTTGGATGTGATCAGCCCTTAAACCAGACCCCAAACCCATTAGCAAACCAGAGCCCAATCAGTGAAATCTGTGAGCTGGGTTGGCGCACCTTATAGGCGCACCTCATAGGCGCACCTTGTAGGCGCACCAAGCAGGCGCACATCACTGGCTCACCAAGCAGGCGCCCAGCCGTTTCTAGGCTGCGGCTGCAGACCTTCCATCTTCCGGGCTGTTACCCTTGCAAACGAATGTGCCAAGGAATATTCGAGGCTTTTCGT
>JAMKQA010005566.1:0-36279 GCA_024699735.1 Posidonia australis
TTCGTAGACTTGTCTTTGTTGTTTTTTGCATGATTTTTCATGTATATGGTTTTCCTTGTCTTCCATAATAGATTAGGTGGCGACTCCATTTATTTTGCTTTTTCGACGTGATTTTTGCCGACCGATTTCGCATTCATTTGCGGAATCTCCTCGCCGGCATGGTTACACCTGTGCATGCATGATGGAGTAGTGGATGGGGCATGATGCGCAAAAGGATACTTTGCAAGGCAAGGATACACGTCTTCCGCTCATTGGTAGTACTTTTTCAGATAACATGTGCAGACTAGCTTAGATAGCTCGACACTGTCCGTGTCTTCGAGGATTGTTGCGCACCCCAAATAGGCTTGCTTGATCGGCCAAGACCATGATGGATGAGTGGTCTGACTGTTGATGGGGGCAATTGGCTCTAATTCTGACATTCTAGCCTTTCCTTTCCTTAGCCTTTGATGCTCGACTGCGTGCTCGGCCCATACTGATAACTACTCTTGAAACAACAGTTCTAGATCGTTGACTTGCTCATTTAACTAAATTTCTCTGTTGACTGTCTCGTCCTCATTCACGGTGCAATCAGAATATTAAGCAACACTCTATTTTACCACTGACCTATCTGGACTATGGGATTGATGTAAGTGACGTCCAAGACTGGGGGGACAACACTGATGGTTCTGTTGGCATGACTACTTGTAGGACTATCACTACGGGACTTGCTGTTGGAGCGGTGACTGATGCTGTCAAAGTGATTGCCGATAACAGAGGCTGTGGTTGCATCATTTGACATTGGATTTTTTCTGCAGTGGCCTGGTTCTGATTGGGACGAAGTATCCCAGCACTGACAAAGTTAGTGAGGTCCGACAGTATAGAAATCTCATTGTACCTTTTGACCTGTGGATATCCATCTCTGTGCGGCTATCGCTCGTAGCCTGGTTTCTCGAACTCTCGCTTCTCCTCCGCTTGGAGGGGCTCAGAGATTCCTTAGCCGTGTCGCCCGAGTGGTGTTCCTTTCTTGTATCCCCATTTGTGAAACACGTTTTCGATCATCCGAAGGAGATTGCCACGAACGGTCAAGTAATAGACGCGCTCAAGGGCCAGAATGTAACTAACTGGCTCGAAGCGGTTGACCTGAAACATGACATCGTACGGCTTGGAATTTAAGTGGACGGTTTGGAGGGAGACAACAGAGATCAACTTGACCTTTTCTTTGTCAAGATCTTCTGCCATGACAACAACTACGTCGTTGCCTTAACAGAACTTAACCATGCGATGGAGGGTCGAGGGGATCACCTGATGCTTATGCAACCGAGGGCGCCCAAGCAAGAGATTGAAAGAGGACTCCAGATCCACAATATAGAATACAACATAGAAGGCTACAAGCCTTACGATGAGAGGAATAACCAGCATCCTTAGTGAGTCGTGATGTGTGTTATCAAAAACCGTCATTCCCTTTACAGCTGGTATGATATCCTCGGCTTTGAATCCAATTTTGTTTGCTGTGCGCAAATAGTAGACGTTAAGGCCTGCGCCATTATCCACCAGAGTGAGGAGAATTTAGAAGCTTTGACATTGCGCCGTAAGGAACAAGGATTGGTTATGATTAACTCCTGTTGAAGGCGATTCCTTACTAGAGAAAGAAATGACATAAGGCTCTGTAATCATGCCCACCATATTCTCAAGAGCAGACAGTTTTATGGTGGGGAAGACTTTAGCAGCCTGAAAGACCCTAAGGAAGGCCTCTCAATGTTCTGTAGAAGTATGGACGAGATCCTAAATGGAGATATCAACCTTACCCTTCTTCAGCGGAGATGTGATGACGATAGAGGGCTGCTCCTGCCTGATCGAGAGGTAGGGACTAAGCAAGGGTCCGTCCTAGAATATTGTGGGGCTGGCAAGACAGGATGTTGGATAGGAAGCTGAGCAAGAGGCTGGACAAGATACTAGACAAGATGTTGGAATGGAAGTCGGACAGGATACTAGGCAAGAGGTTGGACAAGAAATTGGACAGGATTCTAGGCAAGAGGTTGGACAGGAGATTGGACAGGATTCTAGGCAAGAGGTTGGACTAGATGAGAAAGCAAATGGGTGACCCAGAGTGCGCGGTCAACGGTGCAGCGGTACGCTCCGCCTTCGCTGTCAGTCGTATCATGTGGACTATTGACTCAGAATCGGCATGAATCAGATGATAAAATGAGTAGGGGAGGGCTCACCCATAGTATGGATCAGATCAGAGGGGTCTATCACGGATGTCGTAGACCTGGAAGCAGAAAGGAAATGGATTTCTGAGGTCTCAACGCCTACTGAGTTGTTATGCATAGGCATGGGTTGATTGACAATGTTTGGATATGCAGGGGGGTGCTTGTGAACGTGGAGGTGGTGTTGTAGGTGCAGTGTGTGCCTCCTGGGTGTTGATGACAATAGCTCCTGTGTCAATCATGTTCTGAACAACATCCCGGAGAGTGTGGCAATTATCAGTCGAATGTCCCAGAGCTCGATGATAATCGCAATATGCATTTGCATCATACCACTTTGGGAGCGGGTTTAGTGGTGGATGAGGATCCGGGAGTTGCAAAAGCGAGACAACCTAAGGGAAGAGGGCACTCAGTGGCCTACCAAGCGGAGTGAAGTCACTTTTAGTGCAACGACCACGCCTCTGCTTAGGTTGTTGTCCTTGTCGAGCTGGTGTGATGTGATGCACCTGTTCGATAGTGGAGTGTGTGTGTGTGGTGTGTCGAGAGCTAGGTGCAACCGCTAATTGGTTCAGGTCAGGCTGACTCCCTACTCTAGTAGGCTTTACCGAAGGCTTGATGAAAGCGACAGTTGCCCTCTTGCCATTGCTGGCATTGACGATGTTGTTGTTGAAGTTGCTACTAGAAAAAGTAGCTTGCCTGGCGAACGTAGAGAGGGCAGGAAAGTTCCCACCTTTCAGGGAACTCTCCACGTGCATGCCAGCCCGAATCTGTGATGCAAAAGTAGTGATAGGCTGAATACTCAACAGAGCCCCAACATTTGGTTGTGCACCTTGAATAACTATCTCGATAGACTCCTCGTCGGAGGGTCTATCTCTCACTTGTGATGCAAGGGTGCGCCAGCGGCCGACATACTCCCCAAATGGCTCGTGGGGTTTCTATCTTGTGATGACAAGGTCCTCCCTCTTTGGGACCAAGTCGAGATTAAAAGCATATTGATCCATGAACGCTTGTGAAAGGTCGTTCCAAGTCTTGGTCGAGTCCATGTTAAGCGACGTGAACCACTTGAGGGCTGGACCAGTGAGACTCTTCTAGAAAGGACGGATCAGTAGCCTCTCGTCAGCCTGGAGCTGAGCGAGATCCCCACAATTTGCCCTAAGATGTGAAATGGACAACCCTTACTATTGTATTTCTCGAAGTCCAGGATTTGGAAATACGGTGGGAGTGTCGCCTCTAGAAAATAACAGAGGTCCCGGAATCCGTAGGGTTGGCGGTCGCCTCCCTGCACTTGTCGGAGTGCTCTATCTAGGTCACCTACCCTAGCATAGAAGGTATCTGGAGCTACTATCGATGAGGGTGATGCAACAAGGGGAACGACCACATATGCTGTGCGGGTCGCACCTAAGTAGTCCTCCAGGTCCACCGTCACGCCACCTGGTGTTGCAACATGATGGCCAGCATATCCGTGCAAAAGTGTTGGGTGTGATTGTGGAAATGAAGGTGCCTGAACTTGATGGTTTGTGGGAGGAGGATGAGTAAAAGGTGGTGTGGTAGTGGATGCAGAGTATGGGAGTAACAACTGCTGCAGCGGTACGGTGCCAGGCTGCAAGCCTTGAGGATGTTGTACTTCGGCCAAACCAAGGGGTTGGCCACCAAATACTGGAGTAGGATGTTGTGTGGAGAGGTGGTGTGCCTGAGGAAGTGGTGTCACACCTAATGTGGGTGTAGTGGGGAGCTGAGGTGAAGGCTGAGGTGGTGGAGCTGAAGGTGATGCCCAGAACACTGGAGCAGGCTGTCGGAGAGCCTAAAGAGTAGTGGCGCCAATAGTAGGCTGGATAGCAAAGGCCATGCCCTCGATCCTTTGGGAGATAGCCAGCAGATACTTTGCCTGTGCGGCAGGAAATCCCTCAGGGACAATGACAGGTGGCACAGTTGAAGGTCCGGATGTCAAAGATAGGACAGATATAGGTTGCCGTAGAGGCAAGGAACCTGTAAGAGATGTTGCCACAGTAGCCAGAGTGCTAAAGGAGAAAGAACCCTGAGGGCGCGAGGCCTTCAGTGATACATCTAGAACCCGAGCAGGGGTCACTGAGGTAGACTCAGTGCCTGGCTCCAAACTGTCCAATGTTAATGGATGTCCTATGGGGTAGGGGACAGAACCTTCATGATGCACGAAAGGGACAGAGTGAACAGCTGAAGAGACAGCAAGCGTAGGTGGGACTGAAAATGAAGTGCCCTCCTGAGCAACAGCGGCGGAAAGAGACTCGCTAGTGTGTTGGGTCATAGCTCACTGAGAACGGATGAGAACCGAACTACGATGGCAAACACGGGGATGAATCCTAGGACGAGCTATCGTCAAAGTGACGAATAACTTGGGAAAAGATGATCAGCTACGAAGCATCGCAAACAGGGGAGTCAAGGTAGGAACGCTCGAGTAGTGGCCTAAGAACTCACGCTCTACCTGGAAAAAAGAAAATTTCTAGCGTTAAAACCAGCAATAAGATGCAGTTGTTATGGTGGCGTGAATGCACATGCATATGGATGCAACTATCATGCGCTCTCTCACCAACTAAGTGTTTCCTAGAAGGTCGTCTACTCTGGGATTACACATGGGTAAATAGGTCTCCGACTCAGGCTGGAAAGTAAAGGTCCCCGCTTTAAATCCTCGCCAAAGCGCAGGCAATGAACGAGTGATGTGTTGGTGGCCTCGTCTCCTACAGTAGCATGGAGCTATACCCTCTACTAGCATCGACACGACCCCGGATAAGGGGGACAAACTAGCAACACGTCCCACACCAAAGCCATAGAACAGGTTACCAGAATTGTCCTTCGCAAACTGTAGGTGGACTCAGGGGAGAAGAATGCATGCACCTATATGAATGAATCATGCATGTATGCTTTGTGTCTTTTACTTGCATTTTATTAACCAGAGGGAAGAGTTCAAATTGGTCTCTAGTTTTGCCTTATTAATTGTTCTCTGAGTTTGTGTGTTTTATTTTAACCAGAAGGGGGAAACAAATGTCTCTACTCTCCTAGGCATGTCAAGTGCGAAAGGGGAAAAAAACACACAAGTAAGGCAAGCAAGTAAGCAACAAACAAAAGGCATGATCATGGCATGTGCAAGTGACATGGCATCATGATTGTGAAAAGAAAACATCCATCACATCAAAAGGCAGGATATATAACATGTGTGTGCAGTGACAGAGCAAATGTGTGAAAGAAAGTACAAAAGGCACTTCAAGTAAGCAAACAATCACAAGCAAGGCAAACAAACAAGCATGTAACACCAAAGCTTCTAAAAGCAAGCAAAAAGACTAACATGAAAGCCAAAATCTAGTATCCTTAGCGGAGTCGCCAGTTCCTGTGACCGTTCCCACGGCCCGGAGAGGTAAGGAGGCCACAACCATGCCAAGATGGCGAGGGTGTGAGACGGGAGGAGAAGGAGAGAAATGGAGTCGCCACCTAATCTTTTATGGGAAAGACGAGGAAAACAACAAACGAATCACTAAAAGTGAATGAATGAGACGCAAACATGAAGGCTAGATGTCTACTAACCAGAGGATGGGTAAGGATTCCTATTACGCACGGGGAAGGTGTTAGGCACCCCCGTACACCCGAGAAACTCAGTCTTTCTAGTCTAATTTGCTTGCTTATGGCTGAATGAATGTTTGTTATGCCTAGATTGTGTTCTAATCATGCTGATGTGAGTGCCAAGACAAGACTGGATGGATATGTAAGGCGATGTGCAAAAATTACGGAGAAATCCACATGAAATGACAAAATCGCCAAATACGACACGACAAAGAAAGTTACATGAAATGATGATGTTTTTCTAAAGAATGCCTCCGAAAGCCATGTTGATGTCAAAAGGATAAAAAATCGAGTCAACCCGTGTTCTTGGAATCATGGAAAAAGTCGTGAAAATCAAAAAGGGGAAAAATAATCCGTGATGGGGTTAAATGTCAGTCCTCAAGCCTGTTAATGTGCGCCCTCGGGCGATGAAATCCAAATCAAATCAAAAAAATCTGAACTGTAGGATTAAAGCAAATCAAATCGGATATTGGACAAGAAACTCCAAGGACAAAGTGAAGAAAGAAATCCATGAAGGAAAGGCATGGGATGCCGGCTCGCCAAATAGGGATACAAATGTGAGGAAAACGGATATGAAATGCATGGACAAATGCCTAAATGCGTAAAAATTCTAAAGGATGGTCTAGACATAGACTATGCAAGACTAGTGCAAAAATTGAGATGTATGCTCATGAATTGGAGGCATAGGGGCAATTTGGTCATTTCTCTAGCCAAATGTGATAAATGTTTGCATGGGAGTGATGCATGGCCTAAAATGTGTGCCAAATGTCTAGAAGATGTTATTTGCAAGAAACATCGAGGAGAAAATCAACAAATGATGTAAACACAATAAAGGACAAACATAAGGGCCAAGATGCAAAATTCACAAAAAAAGTGAGAATCTGGATGAAAAAAACATGTTCACGACCCCTATTCTAACATACAAATGATGGGTCCAATATCAATGTGGCACAGGGATGTAAAAGTTGCACTTGGATAATTTCCTGAAAATTTAGGGTTTGAAGTGCAAAATTCACATATAAGTGCAAATGTGATCAACATGTAAGGCTAAAGATCAAATCTCAGTGAAAACATGATTTTTAAATGAAATCGATGATTAAATGCAAAACATGAAATGCAATGATGAAAAATGTCCCAAAATATGCAAGAAAACATTAAAAACCCTAAATAATGGATTTGAAATTACTCTAAGGGTCAAAATGTAAATTTTATGTTTAGGTATGATTTAATGTGAATCGAAGGACTTTTATGCAAAATGTTTGGACCTAAATGTGATAAAAATTGGGATTTTATGTTGGTCTGTGCAATTATGAAGTTTCCTGAGGTCTAGGATGCAAAATACACATGAAAAACTCATTTTTTTAAGTTCTAGGGGCTTAATGCAAAAGACCAGGACCAAATTTTAAAGAAAATTCCATTTTAATAACAGTTAGTGTGATTTTTAAATATTTTAGGGCTCAGAATGAAAATTTCACAAAGAAAACCTGCTTTAAAAAGTTTCAAGGGCTAAATGCAAATGTTCGGGACCTAAATGCAAGGAAAACATGTTCCAAGGACCTAGATGTAATAAAAACATGCATTAATATGTTATGAATAAAAACAATAAAATGTTCAGGGGGTCACATGCAAGATTCATAGAGCAAATAAAAGAAATAGATGTATTTTAAAACTTCAGGGACTAAAATGCAAATGTTTGGACCCATATGTAATGAAAAAGGACTAAAATGTAATGAAATAAGTACATAATGACAATAAACCTAAACTAGATGGCCTAGGCCCAAAAGAAACTCATTCGAAGATCGTCGGAGGATCGCTGGCGTTCTCCCTTTGGTGATTGCTCCAGTGAGACTTCAACAACGATCCAGTGGCTGGGGGGGTGTGCAACGACTGAGGAAGCTCCAGAGGGCCACGACGTTCATCTCTTGGTGGCTGGTCAAGGCTGGGGAGGCCTGAGGCCTCCCCCCCACCTCGTGCTCTAGCGGGGAGCTCCTGTCTGTCAAGGGAAGACGACGGAGAGGCACGGCGGTGCTTCGGAGGTGGACTAGCCCTAGCGGAGGCCTAGGAAGCATCACGGGGGTACGACGAGGCTATGAGGAGTGTTGGTGAAGCCCGAGGAGGTCTGAAGGGCTCCCCCCACCTTCTATTTCGACGTTGGGCTCAGCGGTGGTCGTCGGGTTGCTGTGATGGTCCGGGCAGTGGAGAAGCGAATCGGAGGCGCTCGTGGTGACGTGGGGATGCTTCCGGAGGAGGTGGATCGATGTTGGAGCGTCCAGGAGATCTCAGGCGTCTTCACGGTGGAGGGTCGTTGGCGGTAGCAACGGCAACAACGACGGTCATCTGGCGACAGGGAGGCCAGAAAGCTTTCCCTGAGCAACGAGGCTCAGGCAGGAGGAGGAGGGAGAGAGGGGGAAGGCTTGTGGGGGCCTCCGCAAGACCAGGAGGCCTGAGGCCTCACCAGTGGTGGTGAACCCACCACCAAAGGAAGGGGAGCGGTGCAGAGCAACGGTCCCAACGACGTAGGGCCTAGGTGGAGAAAGGAGGGCTGGTCGGATCTAAAAGGCAACAATTTAAAACCAGAAAAAAACGAGCAAAAGGATGGGGATTACCTGTGTGAGGCGCCTGTCCTCTCCGACGAGCAGCGGCGGCAATGCTCCAGCGAACACACTGACTTCTGGGGTCGGGCTCTCCGAGGCTGCAAACGGGTTTAAAGAAGGACTCGTGGGCAAAATGGATTAGGTGGTCTGGGTGCTCTCAATGGGGTGTTCTCAGGTTTTCTTTTCTCTGACGATCTCTCTGTTTTTTCTTGTTCTTCCCTCTCTGTCCCTCGTTGGTGGTTTCTCAGGGCTTTTAAAGGATGGGTGGCGTGAGGGGGATCATGGCTGGTAGTTGGCCTTCGTGGGGAAGAGGAGTGGGTGCAGTTGGGGAAGAAGGGGAGAGTTGGTCTCGTTGAGGGGAGGAAGAAAACTATTCCGTTATTTTTCTATTTCCTAAGTTTTTGATGTAATGGGTGTATTGGATTGTGAATGGGCTGGGCAATTGGGCTTTTGGTTTTTTTTCCCTTTTTCTTTGGTTTTTTGTTGTTTTAGGTTTTAGGGTTTTGGTTTTATTTTTAAGTTTTTGGTTTTGTATTAAGTTTTTGAATTTGTTTTGGTGCTTTTAATTAAACTTTGATTTTGTGATTTTGAAGTTTAATGATTTTTAAATTAGGGTTTTAGAGGTTCGAATTTAATTATGAGATTTTAAGTTAGTTTCTTTTAGGATTAATTAAATGATTTAGGGTTTTTTGGATTTTAATCATTTTAGGTTTTTTGTGACTTAATTAATTTAGGGTTTTTTGTGATTTAATTAATTAGGATTTTGGTGACTTAATTAGTTGGTTTTAAATTAGGATTTTTAGGATTTAATTATTTTAGGGTTATTAGGTTTTTTGGATTTTAATTAGAGTTTTTAGTTTAAATTATGGTTTTGGGTTTTAATTAAAGTTTTTGTGTTTTAATTGGAGTTTTGGGTTTTAATTTAGGTTTTTTGGATTTTAGACATGGTTTTTAATTTAATTAGGGTTTTTTGGATTTTAATTAAAGTCTTGAGTTTGAATTAGGGTTTTTAGAATTTTGAGTTGAAATTTGTGTTTTTTGGATTTCAATTAAAATTTTTAGCTTAAATTAGGGTTTTTTTAACTTAATTAAATGACTTTAGGGCTTTTTTAGGGTTTTTTGAGTTTAATTTAGGTTTTTCTTGAAATTAAATGGAATGTAGTGGTTTAAAAAAATGGAATTTATTGGGTTTTCACTTTAATTAGGGTTTCCACTTGATTAATTTGGATTTTAAATGTTTTTAAGTGGATTTTGCTTGATTTTGATTTTAATTAGGGTTTTACTTAATTAATTAAGGTTTTAAGTGGATTTAGGTGAATTTTGTTTTATTTTGGTTTTAATTAGTGGTTTTTGCTTGGATTAAGTTAGTGTGGACTTGTGTGGGCTTGAGTGGGCCTACTGGGCTTGTCTGGGCTTGTCTGGGCTTGGAGTTCTGATGGCGTTAGTGTTTAAGGGTGGTGGTTGCAACCAGAGCATCTTCTAGAGGAGTCTGCTGCCAAGTGATTGCAAAATCGAGATGTCTACCATCAGAAGTTGTGATTATAACCCCTAATACTCCACCATGAATCGTCGTGTTTTGCGATTCATCTCTATTGGATTTACCAGAGATCCTATTCTGATCTCGGAGGGATAAGGTTGCCGGTGTCCTCGTTCTTGTGCTTGAGTAACAGAGCGGTCAGCGTGTCCTTAATGAAGATACCGTCCCAAAGAGGGTCAACTAATACGCAGCCGACATGCCCCTAATTGCAAGGGAGGGTGTCACCATAAATGCAGCTGACATGCCCCTAGTGTACAGTATCCCTTACTAGGTCTTTAGCCAAAGAGCAGTTAGCATCCCCTTGATTGATGATGGTGGTTGTCACCAAAAAGGTAGTTGGCATGCCCATAGTGTACATGTCCTGTGTTAGAATTTTAACCAAAGAGCAGTTGACACGCCCTTGGCTTAAGACCTAAAGTGAATGAATGATAATGAATGCAGGAATGGTAGTGTCATGTTATACAACCCTAAGGATTTGGAATGCAAATAACGTCTGTTATGAGAAGAGGGGAAGACCATAATTCACAAGACACTACCCGAACTTCTAGACTGTTAGTGGCTCTCCAGAATGGGTAATTCATTAGGTTAGGCTCTGTGTTAAACACTTGGGGACTTAACCTACGTTTTAACTTTTGGCTCATTTCTTTTATCCCTTCTAGGCTTCTAGGCTCGCTCTAACCCTTGTTTGAGGGTAATGGACATCTGGATTTGGAGGGAACTGGTGGAATTGTATGCGAAGGCTGGCTAGTTCCTTTGGTCATTAGAATTCTTTGGATGCTTGCTTCGACTTCTCCCCAAGGTATGTGATAGGGGTAGAGTTGACCTACTTGCCTCTATCACTTAGGGCTAGCTTTTGTCTTTGACTTCTGTCTCCCTTTTCTTTTGTGCCCCTTGTGGATATGTTTATTTTTCTATTTTGGCTAACACTCATGTTCGCTCCTAACATTTTATCTCCCTTTGGAGGTGTAAGTCCTTAAGGAGCTTAGACATTTCGTCTAACCATGGTTGGGTGGTGGCTCCCTCGCTCGCTAGAAGGTCTAGGTAGTATCAACTGAAGAGGTGTAGCCCCTTTCTCAAACAAGCTAGCTATTCCGATTTTCATCATTGGGCTATGATGCTGATGCACTTATGCATGGATGCATGTTTTTTTTTATGTGCTTTTTTATGAAATGCATGCATAATGAGTGCAAAAAGAAAAAAACATGAATACGAGATGAAGTAAAAATGTGTGAATACAAAGAATAAAACATGTGTTAATGCAGCTACAAAGCTTTGCAAGATAACGATGTGGCTCTCCATCATTGATAGTATTTCTTTAGGTAACACGAATTGACCGGATTTGACTTCTCAATGCGGTCCATGTCTTTCGAGGATTACCGCTCACCCATAGAATACTTGCTTGATGATATAAAAGCCACAACAATTGGGTCTGAATTTGCCGCGAGAGTCAGGGAGATGGATGGCCCATAAGACCAAATCTCTGGGCGCAAAGCTCTTGGGATGGACTTTCTTTTGGTAGGATCTTGCCATCCTCCTATGACAACACTAGGCATGGTGTAGGGCCTGCAGTCGATGTTCATCTATCAAATTCAACTGTGCGAAGTGATCGCCCAACCATTCAACCTCTTCTAGATCTGCTTCTTTCAAGATCCTCAAAGAATGGATTTCCACCTCAACCGGTAGCACGGCCTCCATGCCATAGACTAAATAAAAAGGTGTGGTGCCTATGGATGTCTAGATAGAAGTTCGATATGCCCATAATGCATAGGAAAGCTTTTCATGCCAAGCCTTGTGAGTCTCTGCCATCTTCTTTAGTATCTTGGTAATGTTCTTGTTGGCTGACTCAACCGCTCCATTCATCTTGGGGCGGTAAGGTGAAGAATGGTGATGCTTAATGTGGAAATTATGTAAATAATCTTCGACCCTCTTGGCTATAAAGTTCTTCCCATTAACTGATATTATTGCGTGCAGGACCTAATATCGGGATATAATGTTATTTCTCAAGAACTTCTCTGTTATTGCAGTAGTGACAGTATTGTAAGATGCCGCTTCGACCCACTTTGTGAAGTAATCGATGGCCACCAGAATGAAATGATGCCCATTAGATGCTGTCGAGTGAATGACACTGACAACATAAATTCCCCAAGTAGAGAAAGGCCATGGTGATGACATGCTGTGAAGTTACTGTGGGAGAGCGTGGATTAGATTCCCATGGATCTGGCAGGTGTGACACCTTCACACAAATTGACAGCAATCCACCTCCATGGTCGACCAATAATAGCCTTGCAACATGATCTTCTTGGCTAACAGAACTCCATTCATGTGCGGCCCGCATTTCCCGGCATGGACTTGTAACATGACGGCATTCGCCTCCTTCTTGTCTAAGCATCTCATGAGCATTTGGTTGTAGGATCTCCTATACAAATGGTCAACCCCGAGTACATAGTTGGACGCCATGCACTTCAATGTCCTTACTTCTGTTGTTGACACTTGAGGATGGAGGTTCCTGGTTTCCAGAAGAACCGTAATGTCATCGTACCACGAGAGCTCTTCCTGTGGGTCGGCTTCCTCTATGCTCATGCAGTGTGTTGGCTTCCTTTAATTAGGGTTTTCACTTGATTAGGATTTTAAATGTTTTAAGGTTGATTTAAGTGGATTTTATTCAATTTTCACTTTAATTAGGGTTTTCACATGATTAATTTGGATTTTAAGTGAATTCTGTTTAATTTTGGTTTTAATTAGGGTTTTACTTAATTAATTAGGGTTTTAAATGTTTTCAAAGTGGATTTTGTTTAATTTTGGTTTTAATTAGGGTTTTAGGTGGATTTTGTTTAATTTTGGTTTTAATTAGGGTTTTAAATGGATTTAAATGAATTTTATTTGGCTTTGATTCTTAATTACTGGTTTTTGCTTTGATTAGGTTAGAGTGGGATTGTGTGGGCCTAAGTGGGCTTGAGGGTTTAGGGTTTTGGTGGAGTTAGGATTTGGGGGTGGTGATTGCAACAAGAGCATCTTCTAGAGGAGCCTGCTACCAAGTGACTGCAAAATTGGGGTGTTTACAGTCGCTGTGAGTACTGAGGCTCGGGTGTCATTGGGTGTGGAGGTATGATACTCCCTCCTGAGCACCGTGTGTGAACGACGCTATGAGGAGGTGGACCCTGTGGTGGCCAGTGTGGGTGGGACACGTGTCCCGTAGCTGGTAGCATCATGAGAGACAGAACAGCCTTCCCAAGGAGGGGTTGGCTTTGTGATGGTTCTCCAGGTAGGAAGAATCGTGAGATAGTGATTGCTCCTGCGTAGGTTGGCTTCACCGTAGCAGTGCAGAACGCCGTGATTGCTCATCGGTGGACAACGTGTGGCCAAAGTTAGGTTGCTTGGTGTCGGGCTTCTCGACTCACTATGTGTGGTTTTAGCCATTGAGGGCCTTTGCTTGTGGTTTTGGGCTAGTAGAGCCCTAGTTGTGGTTTTGGCTGGTGTGGACCTAGTTTGTGAGGTTTTGAGAAAATGGTTTGCGAAATGAATTTAAAAAAAATGTAATTATGATTTGCTTTCCGCAGTTTTTCCTTTGGGGTGCGTACTGGGTGACTTTTGTCACTCATGCTTTTTTCTCGTGTTTTTGCTTTGTAGGTGCAGGCATGCAGAGGGTTAGCATAGTGCATATAGTTTGGAGTCTCCTAGTCGCACACATAGGTTCTTGGTAGTTACATAGTTACTGTTTGGCTTTAATTTTCCCGTAATTTAATTTGTTTTAATTATTGTGGAAAATGTGGGGCGTTATAGTTTTTGGTGTTAGAGCTCCAGGTTTACAAGGTTGCACTACACCGAGGGTGTCCGGTTTAGAGGCTCCATAAGTTTTGCATGCATTGTAGAGTCTACACTTGATTTCTCGCCATGGTTTTCTGGTTGTTGTTTTATCTGTGGTGCAGGTAATTTACCATTCTCCAGCAAAATGCCTTCTCGTGGTTGTAAGGGTAAGGCCTCTGTCGAGGAGACCAAGTCCCTAGAGGACGTAGGCAGATGGAAGGCAGTTTGTGCGGAGCTAAGGAGTTTGGCACATGGGATCTCTCACATGTTTAGCAAGAGTAGTGCTAGCGAGCCGTCAAGCGACCCGTGGCTGAACCAGTTCACAAAGTGTCGTCGGCCATCATTCAAGGGCAAGGTCGGTGCTGAAGAGAGCGAGGCTTGGTTGGAGAAGGTGGTGAAGATACTAGAGAGCATGGAGTGCCCGGAGAAGCATTGGTTGCGGCTGGTGACCTACCTGCTGGATGGTGAGGCAGATAGGTGGTGGAAGTCTGTGAGGCGGCTGAAGTTCCCACACTTAGTCACTGTTAGCATCCAGTGGAAGGATTTCAAGGCGGCCTTCTATGACAAGTATTTTCCTGCTCATGTGAAGGAGCAGCTTCATCGAGATTTCCGGAGTCTAGAGTAGGGCATGATGTCGGTGCTCGAGTATGAGAATGAGTTCGCTTGGCTGGAACGCTTTGCTCCTGCCTATGAGTCTAAGGAGGAGCAGGCGTAGAGGTTTCTGGACAGCTTGAACCCTGGGCTATGGGTGAAGGTGATGGACTTTCGGTGCCAGATTGTGGAGGACTTGATTGGGATGGGTTATCGCTTTGAGGTGGAGCATCAAAAGTTTCTGGAGAGTCTTCCCAACGGGAAGGGTAAATCTTCTTTTACCTCCCGGTTCTCTATTTCCGGTCCTCCAAGTGTTGGTAGTTAAGGTAGCCCTAAGAAGAAGTAGAAGTTGAGGTCCAATGTTTCCTCTACGGGCCGGTGGAGTTTTGCTGGGGGTAGCGGAGCTGGCCTCAGTCAGACAGGGTCCAGTGCTCCCGGTGGGAACCAGTGCTTTAATTGTGGTTAAGTGGGCCACATAGCTGCATATTGTCCTCATCCTAGGCGAACTCTCTCTCCTGTGGTGTGCTATAATTGTGGGAAGGCAAGACACGTTCAGAGATCTTATCTAGAACTGCCTAAGAAGGTAGGAAGCACGCCACAGCAGTCGACTAGGGGACGGGTGTTCACCGTTGCAATTCCAGACACTGGGTCTTTGGGAGATGTTGTTGAGGGTAAGGATGAATAGTTGGTTCTGTAACCCTCTGAGATTTGTTGTAATCCCTTTTTAATCTGGACATCTGCCTAATTGAATGGTTGTGTGGTGTTGTTGTTCGTTTGGCCATCAGGTTCTTTTATTCTGGCTGGCCGGATGGCCAAAGTGTTATTTGACTCAGGGAGTTCTTTCTCCTTTATCTCTGAGTCTTTCACGGCGGAGTTGGGAGAGAGACCAGCTAGATTGGCCTTTCTTCTCAGCGTGGTGACGCCGCTAGGGGAGCATAGTTTGGCATGGAGGTATCTACGGTCTGTCGACTTGACGCTGAATGGTAGAGAGTTTGATGCCAGTCTGATCGTGATGGACATGCAGGAGTATGATGTGATACTCGACATGGACTGGTTGGCGCAACAGTCCCCTTTGATCGATTGTGCTCGGAGGAGAGTTTATTTTGGGTCTCTTGAGGATGGGTCTTTCTTTGTGCAAGGTGGGTGTTAGGGTGAGCTTAGGCTTGTCATCTCAGCTATGAAGGCTTATATGTCTTTGGTCAGGGGTTGCATGGGGTATCTAGCGAGTATAGTTACCTCCACTTCTCTTGAGTTGGGTGTTCACAACGTCTCTGTGGTGTATGAATATCCTGACGTTTTCCCTAACGATTTGCCTAGTATGCCACCTCACAGGGAAGTAGAGTTCTCGATCAATTTGATCCCCAGTTCTGGTGTGTGTTGAAGCCTCCTTATCTCATGGCACCAGCGGAATTACGAGAGCTCAAGACTCAGTTGTGGGACAAGGGATTTATTAAGCCGAGTATGTCTCCGTGATAAGCGCTTGTCTTGTTCGTCTGCAAGAAGGATGGTTCGCTCCGACTATATACAGATTATCGGATGCTGAACCAGGTCATGGTGAAGAACAAGTATCCCTTGCCCCACATTGATGACTTATTCGACCAGTTGCAGTCTGCATCCGTGTTCTCGAAGATTGATCTGAGGTTAGGGCATCACTAGTTGGGGATACGAGACCCAGACACTCAGAAGACTTCTTTCAGGACGTGGTACGGGCATTACGAGTTCACGATCATGCCTTTCAACTTGACCAATGTACCGGCTGCGTTTATGGATCTAATGGATAGGATTTTCAGCCCTTTTCTGGACTAGTTCATTGTGGTTTTTGTTGATGACGTGCTAGTCTATTCTCCAGATGCTGAGTCTCAGGCCTTGCACCTGAGGGCGGTTTTGGATAGTCATCAGCTATACGCCAAATTCTCCAAGTGTGAGTTCTGGCTGAATGAAGTCATGTTCGTTGGCCATTTGATTTTTGGAGAAGGCATTAGAGTAGATCCTACCAAGGTCGAGGCGGTGAGTAGTTGGGAGCGACCCAGGACTATGTCAGAGATCAGGAGTTTCTTGGGTCTGGTGGGCAATTATAGGAGGGTCATCAGGGATTTCTCCTCCATAACCGCGCCTTTGACAGAGATGACCAGAATGGGAGTTCCTTTTTGCTGGGACCAGAATTGTGAGGTGAGTTTCCAAGAACTGAAGTCTCGTCTGGTTTCTGCCCTTGTGTTGACTTTGCCTTCCTGAAGTGGTGGCTTCACTGTATATAGTGATGCCAGTGGTGTTAGGTTAGGATGTGTTCTGATGCAGCATGGCAATGTTATTGCATATGCTTCGCGCCAGCTGAAGGATCATGAGAAAAGCTACCCGACCCACAATTTGGAGATGGCTGCCGTTGTGTTCACTCTCAAGCTCTAGCGACACTATCTCTATGGGGAGTAGTTTGAGGTCTGCACCGATCATTAGAGCTTGAAGTATATCTTCAAGCAGAGAGACCTCAACCTGAGCTAGCACCGTTGGGTGGAGTATTTGAAGGACTATGATTTCAGCCTGTCCTACCATCTCGGTAAGGCCAATGTGGTCACCGATACCCTGAGTCGGCGTACGCACACGATGGTGAGCCTGATGGTCAAGAAGTGGACCAAGTTGGACGATCTAGTGATCTACAGGCCGAAGCGACAAGCTCAGGGAATGGTTGGTGCCGGGGTGGCCAACCTATCTATTCGCTCGAAGTTGTTAGAGTTTATTGTCGCTTGTCAACAGCTGGAACCGTTTGTTTAGGCTTTGTTTAAGAAGCTAGAGGCTGGTGGAGAGCCTCATTTCTTTGTTGGGGCATATGGAGAACTGATGTATGATATGCGTCTGTATGTGCCCCAACATGAGGAGGCCAGGCAAAGGTTGTTGGATGAAGCGCATCGGTCTAAGTACACTATTCACCCTGGGAGTACGAAGATGTGCCGAGACTTGAAGCGAATCTTTTGGTGGCCTAGCATGAAGAGAGATGTTGTTGACCATGTGGCGAGGTGTACTACCTGCCAGTTGGTAAAGGCAGAGCACCAAAGACCTGGAGGGACCTTGCAATCGTTGGATATTCCTGTGTGGAAGTGGGAGCACATTTCGATGGACTTCGTGACTGGTTTTTCGCAGACTCAAAGGAAGAACGACACCGTGTGGGTGATCGTGGATTGGCTAACCAATTCTGCTCACTTCCTAGCCATTCAAGTGAAGCTTCTGATGCCCCGCCTGGCAGAGTTGTATGTCTTCGAGGTGGTTAGGCTGCATGGTGTTCTGGTGTCCATCGTGTCGGACAGGGACACGAGATCCACCTCAAGGTTCTGGAGAACTCTACAGGAGGCCTTTGGCATTATGCTCAACTATAGCACAGCATTTCATCATCAGTCGGATGGTCAGACAAAGAGGACTATCCAGACGCTAGAGGATATGCTCAGAGCATGTGCCTTAGACTTTCAAGGGAGTTGGGAGGACCATTTGCTGTTGATTGAGTTCGCCTACAACAATAGTTATCACTCGAGCATCGGGATGGCATCGTATGAAGCTTTGTACGGTAGGCCATGCAGATCACCGATTTGTTGGAACGAGGTGGGCAAGCGTCAGTTGATTGGTCTTGAACTTGTGTAGCTGTATGTAGACAAGATGGATTTGATCCGTAGCAGGCTGTTGGCTGCACAGAGTCGGCAAAAGAGCTATGCCTACAGGAGGAGGAGACCACTGGAGTTTCTAGTGGGAGACTATGTGTTCCTGAAGGTGTCACCGACCAAGGGTGTCGTGTGGTTCGGGAAGTGTGGTAAGCTAAGTCCTCGCTATATTGGCTCCTACCAGATCACCCAGAGGATCGGTGAAGTTGCTTATCAGTTGGATCTACCACCAAAGATGTCGTTCGTGCACGACGTGTTCCATGCCTGCATGCTGAGGAAGTGCCTGGCTGACGTTTCTCATGTGATCCTAGTACAGCCAAAAAGGCTCTAAGAAGATCTGTCCTTTGTGGAGGATGCCATCAAGATTGTTGACCACAAGGAGAAGGTGTTGCGGAACAAGGTGATTCTGTTGGTCTTGGTGTGGTGGTGGCATCATGGAGCCAAGGGGGCCACGTAGGAACGTGAGGAAGCCATCTAGCCCAATACCCGTATCTTTTCGCCTAGTGATTTTGAGGGCGAAATCTTCTTTTAATGTGGTTAGGATGTAACACCTGTAAAATTCATTTTGCAATTATTTACATTTTATGAATTTTATTCCTAGACAGGTGTTACTACTCCAAGGCCCGTTGTGTGGTTTTGTACTTTTAGGGTTGGGCCTCCTAAGCCAGCTTCTATTTGCAAGTTCCTGTGGGTGGTTGGCATTATGCATTGTGGCACTGTGCGTGTGGGGCCCAGGTGTGGGGTCCACGTTGGGCCAGCTTTGTGGGTCGATGGTTAAGGTTGGCAGTTGGTTTCTTGGTTGTGGTGGGTTTTTGGGTCAGTGCGGTGGTTGGCGAGGCTGGCAGTTGATGGAGGTGTGGGTGTGCGTGTGGCTTACTAGTTGTATGCACGTGGCCACCTACTCTCCCTACATGGCTTTTTAAGCCAGGACTCTCTACCATGCACGACCCAAGCTTCTCCGTTGTCCCCTGCCCACTTCTCTCCGCCCCGAGCACACTTCCTTTCCCTCTCCCTCCATCTCACCCCACCTCCTTTCCTGTCTCTCTCTTTCTCTCTCTCTCTCTCTCCCTCACCTATTTCTCTCCTCCCAGCAACCTCCTCTCTATTTGGTGTGCTCGAGGGCTCGAGGGCCGGCGACGGTGTGTGGTGACTCGTGGTGGCGTGTGGAGCTCGCGTGGAGTCTCCCGTGGCCGTGGTTGCGTCGTGGTCGTTGGAGTTGGTCGGAGAATCGTAGGAGCTCATTTTCAAGTACGCATCTCCACTCCTTGTAATAGAGAGCATGAAAATGGTAGAAATTGATAGGGTTGCATGAAATTTAGGTAAATCTACATTCCTAGAATTTATTGTGATTTTATTAGAATTTATGGTGGATTTATGGACATTTATGGTGGTTGGTGTGTTTTGGGTCGTTTTGACCCTTCTGCCTTTGCGATTTTATATCTTGATGTGTAGTGAATGGATTTTAGTTTTGTTTGTTTGGATTTGGAGTAGACTCAAGGGTCTACATCCTATGTTTTATGCAAGATTTTTGGTGTTTGTTTAGGGGGTTCGATCGAACGTCCCATTTGGGGCGAATTCGAACTGTAGGGTTTGGATTGTTTACTGCTTTTCGCAGGATTCGACATACCGAACCATTTTGGTAGACCATTTTTCTGTCAGATTAGGTCCTCTAATCAAAATTCGGTCATCCAAACCATTTTTGATATACTGATTTTGGCCTGAGTGGTGACTGTTGACCTGATTTGGTCGATCGATCCAGATCAGTCTACCGAACCAGTTTTTTTCGGCATGCCGAATCAGGGCCCAAATGAGTTTATAAAATCTGATTTCCGAAGGTTTTCCAGATTGGATTGTTTTGGCCCATTGAGATGGGATCGCGGGCCATCAGTGGTGATCCCATAGGACACTTGATGTGTCGTTTTGCCGTGGATTTGGAAGAGTTTCCAAAGAAATAAAATTGTTTTGGAAAATAATTTCAAAAAGATAGTTGGCCTATTTTGGAAATTGTTTTCCGAATTTTCTATGTGCGGGCCTAGATAGTGTGGGACCATGTCGTTGGAACTAGTGAATGTGATGACATTCTTGGGTGGTCGGGCGGTTCTCCCTGGTTGAGGTGAAGGGCCGAGATACCTGAGGTTGAGGGTTGTCGGGTCTTAGAGGTATGACACTCCTTGACTATTTTCTCAAGGCTAGGTAGTGGTTCACGGGTTGAGGTGTCCTGTGGCACAATGGGGAGGTATGATACTCCTACTATCGCTGTGAGTACTGAGGCTCGGGTGTCGTCGGGTGTGGAGGTATGATACTCCCTCCTGAGCACCTTGTGTAGAGGATACCACCAGGAGGTGGACCATGTGGTGGCCAGTGCAGGTGAGACACATGCCCCGTAGCTGATAGCATCCTAAGAGACAAGACGGCCTTCCTAAGGAGGGGTTGGCTTTGTGAGGGTTCTCTAAGTTTAGAGAATCGCAGGACGGTGAACGTTCCTGTACAAAATGGCTTCACCGTGGCAGTGCAGAACGCCGTGATCGCTCTTCGGTGGACTACATGTGGCTAGAGTTAGGTTGCCTGGCGTCGGGCTTCCTGACTCACTGTGTGTGGTTTTGGTCGGTGTGGGCCTGCTTTTGTGAGGGCTTTTGCTTGTGGTTTTGGGCTAGTAAAGCCCCGATTGTGGTTTTGGTTAGTGTGGGCCTGGTTTGTGAGGTTTTGAGAAAATAGTTTGTGAAATAAATTTTAAAAGAAAAGTAATTATGATTTGCTTTCTGCGGTTTTTCCTTTGGGGTGCATACTGGGTGACTTTTGTCACTCATGCGTTTTCCTTGTGTTTTTGGTTTGCAGGTGCAGACATACAGAGGGTTAGTGTAGTGCATATAGTCTGGAGTCTCCTAGCCGCACACATAGGTTTTTGGTAGTTAGATATTTACTGTTTAGCTTTCATTTTCCTGTAATTTAATTTGTTTTAAATTATTATGGAAAATGTGGGGCGTTACACTTTCATCGATTAACTATAATTAAATTTTCAATACTAAAAATCCATTCTTCACCCAAAAATTTGCAAACAATATGCTAAATTGAAAATCTCGACGAGCTCTATAAATTAGTACCAAAAACACAAAAATTTGACCAACGAATCCCAAGAAATCATCAAGCAAAGCCTACAGACACTATTTGCCTAAACAATGCACCCATCGCCATTAGTGGCCATAAGATTACCATAAATCTCTAAGAAATCTTCCAAGCATTCACACCACAAAATTACACTACCATGCTCCTACAATCCAATTTTGACATTAAAATGAAAATGTCTACGGCGTATGTACCTTTCTCTGACGAAGACGGATGGTGATGGCATCACCTCCCGCAAGCTAGTTCTCCTCCCTCTCACTCACTCTCCCCCTTTCCCTCCTCCTCCTCCTCTTCTCTTCTCTCCACCTCTTTATATAGATTGCAGGTGGCTTACGAAAGAAGCTTCACAAATAACTTATAGAAGAAGCTCCATGAATGACTTACGGAAGAAGCTTTATGAATAGTTTCCTGAAGAAGATTCAAAAGTAGCTTCTGGAGGAAGACTCACGAGTAGCTTCTCGAAGAAGATTCACAAGTAGCTTTTGGAGAAAGATTCTCGAGTAACTTACAGAGGAAGTCACGCCCAAGTCGTACCACAAATACCTAAACACAACCACACAACTATTCACAGCTCAAGTGGCTCGTACCATAAGGAAACTAGCTGCTAAGCTCACCAACAACCACCACAACCCCTGAACAAACCTCAAGGTCCCCATGAGGGTCCACTCGGCAACTCAACCTTAGAACACCAGGACACAACGTCCAAAACCAAGCTACAATGCCAAAATCACATAAATGCAGCTTAAATCCTGAGTTCTAAAATCTACACTTTTTGTGTCAGTAATTTGCGTCAAAAAGGTGTGCCAACAAATTGCATCTATAATTTGCACCTAACCCACACAAACCACTAGTATTAAAAACGTGCCTACATGCATCTAACATAAAATGCACCACACTCTGCGGCTATCATCCAAAAAGTTAGAAAATCACCAATGAAATATCTGGCTCAAAGTACTATTTCCAATTTGGGTCATTACAACTTTGGTTCCTGTGTTCTAGATTTGTTTTCCTACATATGTTGTTCACACTTTTGCATGGCATTTAGCATCGCATGACGACACACATATTAGCTTTTGGTTTGCATCCATTAGAGCAACGATGCTTACAATACAAAGTTTTTGTGACAACCAGGCATGATGACCTCATGTACCTCCCTAGCCGGTTGTACCGGCACAACTCTCATGCATGAGTGCCCTGGCTCTAAACACATATCGCATGGTTGAACATTAGGTTACATTGTTTTTCACCACACATGTTTGCATTAGCATTACATCAAGAATGCCATTCTAAGCATAAAGTAAGGAGCTTGCATACGTTTGCATTAGCCACACATGCGAACTAGTTAGTCAAGAAAGACCAACTCGTCGGGCACATAAGGGTGCCTAACACCTTCCCCATACGTAATAGAGGTCCTTACCCTTTCTTTGGCACGCAATGACCTAAGTGTCGCATCCATTTGGCACCAATCATCACAATAGCATACCTGCATTGTTTTTATCGTATTTTCATTTGCATTCTGTTTTCCTCATCTTCCGATTGCAAATAGACTAAGTGGCGACTCCTTTGTTTTCTTATCTTTGTCATTTAGCTTTTGCCATGGTTTTCTCCATGACTTTATCGGTCTCATGTGTTTGGCCTTCTGCGTCTCACATGAGTAGTCGCCTGTATGGTCACAGTTTCTATGATGACAATATATTTTGTTAGTTTCGGTGTAGACAATATTATGTGATCCATATTGGAGGCTTGACACTTTTGATGTGAGTATTTCTGATCTTTGGAAATTTGAGGAAAGAGTAGACAATACTATGTGGTCCTAAAGAACATGTTATGTTAGTATAATTAGTCTTGTTTTATCTTTGTTTCATCTATATATTAGACTATTATAACTGTTTGTCACCATATACTTTTACTAATCTATTTGTAGGATAAGTAAACGAAAAAGATATTATATTTTACATTGATCTGAAACAAATGTTATTATCACTTTTTGTTTTATTTATACATAAATAAATAAGTTTTCTTTTGGAAAATAGAAATTTTATTTATTGATAATGGCAAGAGTACAAAATAGAATGATACACGTCAAAGCAAGGATATTCACCCATCAATCACCAGTTCATATGTTAGTCTGAAAAAACTCCTCTCCGAAACCTATGTCCATGGGAAAAAGACAAGGAAAAAAAGACTAAATTGAACTCCTTCTAGTCCTCAAGCTCGTAACGCCCCATCTATCAAGATTAGAAATACCCTTTAATTCTCCCAGAAGCTTCGTTAAATTATGACACAACTGATTGCCATGCCAACAACCACCATCCTTAGTTACATGGATAAATACATTCAAATCTTCAAATAACACGTATTATGACTTTTACGTTTATATTAATAATAATAAATGAAGAGAAGAATCATACACAAAACATATCAATGAATATGTTGTTTGCATTTTCATGATGTGTATAAATATTAAGAATGATTTGATGTCAGCATTTCTGATCTATGGAATTGTGAATAATGTGAAGACAATATTCTATTGACTTGAAGAACATGATATGTTACTATAAATAGTCTGGTTTAATCTCTATTCCAACTACTTGTAATAACTATTATAACCATTTGTCACTATACTTTTACTCCTCTGTCAACGTGATTCATTAACGAAATAGATTTTATGTTTTAGATAACATTGAAGCTATTGTTATTTATCACTTTATGTTTTATTTATACATAGATAACTTTATGTTTTATTTATACATAGATAAAGATGTAGTAATTTCCAAAGAACATAGATTATGTCTTTTACGATTATATTAACAACAATAAATAAAGATAAGAAGCATACACGAAACATATCAATATTTTTTTGAATTTCCACAAAAGTAATATTTTCACCATATTTGTACCCTTGACACTATGACAAAATACAGTAAATTCTAAAATTTTACTACATGATAGTTTGACTTTTTCACAACACTTTACTATCAGGGGAAAAGATAATTACAAACGAATATTACATTATTTTGTGAAAAGCTAGTAGTCTGCTAACAATCATCACCACTTGTACTAGAATCTTCTATTTCATCATTGAAACAAAAAAAAGATGTATTACAAGTTATTAAAAAAAACTACCATAAGAGTAAATATTTAATCCAAACGTACCTACAATTGTCTTCAAGAATTTTCTTCAGTTTCATTGGGTAGTTTTAGGAATCAAAATTGGAGTTATTTTCCCAAGAAGTTTTACATTATCTTCCCTTAGCCCATATCTCTCTATGATATTAATCCTTGGCATTCCACTATCCTTTGATCTACTTCCTGTACTGCTCTCCTTAGTTTTCACAATTAAAGGAGGCAGTATAGTAAGCTATGTCGAAAGTTAGAAAGTTTTACAAGAAGAACGAGCAATAGACCGAAGTTTCGAAATTCTACCTTCTATATCATCTACATCATTTGCTATAATAATGTCTGCACCTTGTATCTTATCCATCTCGTCAATGATTCATTTCATGTGGCCCTTTGCAAATTCATAAAACTCTTGTCTACGCTTCACACAACTTGCAATCTAATTGGCCAAATGCATAACATCTACATTATCGTTGCACACCTTGTTTATGTATATATCATGTTTCATATCATCCTTGCATGATTTGAACCATCTTTTCAATCGAAAATGATCTGGTAATATATAAATTTTGAAGTAAATAAGGAATGCAAATAGTTGTCTACAAGGATAACCTTTAAATTCAAACTTACAACAGTTGCACTTTGACTTTGAATGATCCATTTCAGAGGTAATTAATTTGCAATTGTTGTCATAGCCCTTTCTTGAAACAATGATTTTTTTCCACACCCTTGACATACGATTGGATGAACAATTAATTTTCTATCAACTAAGTTTAGAAAATACCATTATAATACATGTTATTAGCTAGGGTACATAACAATTTAAGATTCATTATAGTAAAATTAAAACTGATAAAAAACACTTCATGTATTAATAAAACCAATGGATAATAAAACCAAAATTACATAACAATGGTAAATAAGTAAATTGTTACCTTAGCAATGGGATCCTTCTCTTAAGAGGGGTACACATTGAATAAAAAACTTTTATTCAATTCGAGCTTAAAAGAATAAAATAATTTCCTTATATACAAATCATGGACTTGTTTCATCATTACAACACTTTCCATCTTCGCACTCTTGTGTCTTAATTCATTATCACATATGTTTTTTATTTCTCATTGTCTCCTTAAACAATCTTCATAATGAGTTATATACTCCAAGAGAGATGTGTGACGTGATACAAAACTCTGTACAAATGCATTCATACTCTCACTTCTCTAGGTTGAAGTCACACCTGCAAAAATTGTATTAACCATATAAGTCAGTACCCATTCATGTCTTTGTTCTTAGTCATTTTGTGCTTATCAACCGACTACCTCCAACTATCTTCAAAAATCTATTCAAATTTAGATTCATAAACAATTTTGTTAAACTATTCTATTACCTCAAATTTTATTACAATCCCACCAAACTTATCTAATATCTTCTACATAATGTACCACGCACAAACCCTATATACAGTATTGGGTAACAACTCAGCTATCACAGAAGTAATTGCAAAATCTTGATATGTAATTATTGCTAAAGGAGCATGATCCATGCATTCAGTGAATCTATCAAACAACCATATTATACTAATTTATCCTCATTGGAAATAAAACCACATGCAAAAGTAACAATTTCCAATGATGATTAACAATACAAAACATAGCAAATACTAGTATATAATAATTAGTTCGATATGTCTTATCAAATGTAACCGCTTCTCCAAAAAGATCAAAATCCTAAGGTACAATTATATCTGACCAAAAGTAATACTTTAAACGACTTTCATCATCCTTCTCGATGGCATAACAAAAACCTTCACTTGTAGACTTTTGTAATTCAAAATAATTAATAAGAAATTAGCCATCGTAGTCCTTTGTATCTTCCCAGTAATCCTGCTTGAAATTCCAGTCATCTCTTTCAATACATTCCATTTTATCGCAATCATCATATTATTGACTCATAATCTGGATCTGTTAAGTAGTACTAATATTTGCAGCATGCATAGATTCAAGCTACAAATTCTTTGATACAAAAATGCTTCTATTAACTGGAAGATAATGCAACATTGAAGGAGTTATAAGTTCATGATTGTGTTCCTTTACAAATTCGATAACATGCCAATTGATCTAGTTAACATCAGCTTTCACCTTCAATCTTGCATTGCAACTAACATGTGAGAGAGAAATCCTCCTACTCCATTTAGGCTACAACTCAAAATCATTTTCAATATTCAGATGTTTTGAAAAACCTTCTCTAGACCAAACAAGCAATTGCTGGGAACACTTCTTTCATTGCATATTTTTATCTATTCTTTGCTTGGTAGAAAATGATGAATTGAAAACCCCACTTTACCAGCATAACACATATAAAATGACTTTGCAACATCAATACTATTAAATATCTCTCCAACATATGGTTTATCAAACAACTATTGATCAGCAAGAATACATCTATCACTTATATCATCATCTACTACAATAATTCCCAACATTGATAACAGACTTCCTTCTACAATTTCCATCCTTGAAAGTAATAAGGTAAAATTTGTAGATGAAATGATTTCTAGAATAAGTTTCAATTATAATATCATCATATCTAAAAAGAAGACAATAAATATACATCTTACATGCATCAAAGTTACATAAACTAATACCAGTAATAAAGCATTATTGATACTAAAACTAAAAGACATACTGGTAAACATATTGCTAAACCATTATTTGAAATTTTTATCATGAAACTGAAAGATTATCACACATAGAAAATAGAAAATAATGCACAAAAAATCATAAGCAAAAACCCACCGAAAGCATATAAAATTGATGACAACAATATACATCTCCACTACATCACAGTTACACAAACTATTACCAATAACCGAGCAATATTGATACTAAAACTAAAACACATATTAGAAAATGTAATACTCAAACTATTATTTGAAATTATATCAAGAGTGAAAGTACACTAAATGATGATCACATATACAAAGTTTAAAAAAATAAAAATAAAAAAAAGGAAAAAGGAAACAATAACCCACAAAAAAACGTATCTAAAATTATGTCATTGATTTACAACTTCGATGCATCATAGTTTCATAAACTACAACCAATCACTAAACATTATTGATACTAAAACTAAAAGACATGATGTAAAGTGTATTACTAAAAATGTTATTCATACAAGTGAACATGCATGCATTTTGATAAATATACTTTTCAAACTATATTTTCATGATTCAATGTAGAATACTAAATGATGATGATAGCTAAAAACAAAACAAAAAAAAATCCTAAAAACAAAACCAAAAAATTCATAAGAAAAAAAGAACGAACAAAATCATATAAAAACCAATAGAAAAAATCTTAGAAATGATTACAATAATGTCTCCAACAAAAAAATGATTGAATTAATCCCACACTGAAATGTACGAGGAAAATCGAAACAAGAAATTAACATAAATATGAACCTACTAACCTTCTTCTTCTATGAACAAAATAATTGATTTGGATAAAAAATGAGACCATACAAGACTCATAAATGACCAAACACATAGATAAAAGGATAGTTTAATTATCGAATATGAATGATGGAATATCCTTCTAAAAAATGAATTCAAACAAACAAAATTAAAAGGAAATAACAAGGAGACAATTATCCTGCATGCTACATTGGTCTTAAATAGTCAACATAACTTCTATGTCCGAAAAAATAGGCCACATTCAAAACGAATCCCATTAAAGTTGGTGTCATGTGGAAATTGAATGGAAAAAAACTATTACGGGTAAATTTAGGAACACAGACAGTAAACTACTATGTCACTAATGCATTTACTAAAAAAAAGAAATATAACAAGTGCTTAAACCAACATTAAATCTTAAACATGAGATGTTGTAAAATCCAGGCTTGTACCAGAGACCATGTATTTTGATGATGATAATGAATATCAGTGTTGGTACTCTGGAATTTTATTTTCCTTGTGATATGGGAATGTGTGCTTGTGTTTAAGTAGTGTTTGTGAATGATTGTGTGGTTAGAACTCTTGCTTTCTCTCTAGACCCCAGAAATAAGGGTCAAGCAAATCTTGCCAGCAAATCTAGTAGGTGGGTATTGGTGGCGAGAATGCTAGGCGGGGAAAATTGGTGAATATCAATGGCGAGAATTCCCAGCGTGCAGCCTGAACAATGATATGTCAGAAAAAACAATGAACGCTACCTGACACTTGTGCCCGAGTCTTCTGTTGGTTCTGCTGCCCCACCAGCGCTTGTGTCGTTGCACCCGCACCTTTCTCCTTGACCTTGTGATGCATGGGCTTTTTAAAAAAAGCAATGGCCCTCGCCCTCCTGTTGAGGAAATCAGAGAAGAACGGGAGAGGTAGAGAGGGTGGGAGAAACAAAGAGAGAGTTGAGAGGGGGGAGGAGGTGATCTCGCTGGATCTGCCATCGATTTGCCATCGTCAGTGAAGCGTAGACATCTGGGAAGCTCAGTGGAGACCACTGGGGAGCTTGTCGGAAAAGAAAAATGCTGGCGAACTCCAACTGATACGTGTTTCCCTCCCTGTTTACATTCCTAGAATCATGCCTAGGATTGTTTTTAGTGAGGAGATTATCTTGGAAGCTTTAAATGTGGGTTTGCATGCCTGTGGAGGAATTTATGAGGATTTCTCAGAGATAATCATGGTTATTTAAGGAAATAAGTTGATTTTTGGAAATAAATGAAATATGCGTAAATTCATGCCATGGATATGTTACAAATGCTCAGTGATGTAATTTTTATGCCATGATGTTGTCTTACATGTTCTGGAGGTGTTCAGTGAATTGTTGTGGATTTTATGAAGTTTTTCAATGATTTTCAATTATGGGTTCTACTCTCTGAGTTTTCTGAAATAAGAGTCAGGCAAGCTTTCTTGGTGAGAATCTATGGTAGATTCCCCTAGCGAGTTCTCCTAGGGGATCAAGCTAGCGAATGTAGCCAACGAATCCTTCGGTCGATTTTGCCTGGTGTAAATGGCCAGTGAATCCGGCATTTTCTAGTAATGCATGACTCATGAGATGGTTCGTACAAAAATAATGTTTTAATGATGAATCCATAAATGTTAAATATGAAATGCATGAAATATGTGAAAATGAATGAGAATGGAGGATTTCCTAAGATAAGTAGGAAATGCCTACTAAATAATTGTGGACCCACAAAGGGGTGTATCAAGGGTTTTGAGAACCATAAATGAGTAATGTGAATAATGATGTTTTACGATTTATAAATGATTTTGTGAATGAAAAGTGGTTTTGAAAACTAATTTGAAAAGGAAGCTGCATATGATTTTAAAAGAGAACTTCAAGATTTGTAGGAACCACATTTAGGCCCATTGGGCTAGCCAACAAGGGGTAGTGAGATCTATGAATAATCAGGGACGTGTCCTAGGCTGTGATTGCCGAGTTTTAGTCCGAGAAGAGAGCCTCAAGACTGTTGTGGTACTGTAGGACCTAGAGTACGGTAGACCTAGTGTAACACCCGTAAATTCATTTTGTAATTATTTACATTTTAATGAATTTATTCCTAGACGGGTGTTACTGTTCTGAGGCCTGTTAGTGTGATTTTTTTGATTTTGGGCTTAAGCCTCATGGACCGGCTTTTGATTACATGTCCTTGTACGTGGTTGGCACTGTGCATTGTGGCACTGTACTTGTGGGCCAAGGTGTGGGTCCATGTGGGACCTGCGCCTGTGGGCCGGTTGGTGGGAGTGAGTTGGTGGTGTGGGTTTGGTGTACTCGTGCGAGATGCAAGTAGTCAAGACATGCATGCGTCCAGCTACTACATTGCATTTCTTTATAAGCCCATGCGTCCAGCTACTACATTGTACGACCAGCTCACCCTTCCTCTCCTCCTCTTTCCTGCTCTGCCAATTCCCCTTCCCAAGCACACCATCTCCTTCTCCTCTCCTCCCCTCATTTTCCTCTCCCTCTTCCTTTACTTGCCCATCCCAACTCACTCCATCCCTCCCTCATTCACTCCCTTCTCTCCCATCTCTCCCTATCTCCTCCCTTGTTCCCTGTCTATCCCCTATTCAATGTGGCCATGGGTCGGTGGCGATGTGCAATGGTGTGCGACAGCTTGTGGCAGTGTGTGGAGCTTCGGTGGGGCATCTTTGAGGTTGTGGAGAGGCCATGGACATGTGAAGTCACCGATGTTGGCCAGAGATCGGAGTTGGATCATTGGAGATTTCGTTGTAGGTACGCACCTCCAACCAATGTATTAAAAGCATGAAATTGCTAGAAAATGATAGGAATGCACGAAATCTAGATAAATTTATATTCCTAGAATTTATTATGATTTTATGAGAATTTATTATGGTATTTATGATGTTTTATAGTGGTTGTTGCGTTTTGGGTCTCTTTTGACCCTTCTATCATTGCAAATTTATATCTTGATGCATGGTGAATGGATTTTGGTTTTGTTTGTTGGGATTTGGAGTAGACTCAAGGGTCTACATCTTATGTTTTATGTGAGATTTTTGGTACTTGTTTTGGGAGTCCGATCATAGGTCCCACTTTGGGTGATTTTGAAGGGTTAAGTTTTGGGCCATTTTCTGGAATTGTAGAATTCGACATACCAAAGTAGGAACGACATACTGAACCAGTATTTTTTGGTATACCGAATCCTTTTGGCATGCTAATCTTTCTATCAGTTTTGGTCTTCCAGTCGATTTGATCTGTCAAATCTCTCTAGTCAACCAAACCAAGAAAATTCGACATACCATACCTATTTTTCAACATGTCGAATCAGGGCCCAGAGATTTTTATAAAAATCTGATTTTGAAGGTTTTCTGGATTGGTTTGTATTGTTCCTTTGATATGGGATTGTGGGCCGTCAGTGGTGGTCCCATGGGACACTTGATGTGGCATTTTGTCGAGATTTTGAAAAAGTTTCCAAACTAATAAAATGGTTTTGAAATTGGTTTCAAAGAGATGGATGGCCGTTTGGGAAAACGGTTTTCCTGGTTATCTGTGTGCGGGGTGAGACACAATGGAATCGTGTCGTCGGGACCAAGGAATGTGACAACATTCTCAGGTGGTCGGGTGCATCTCCCTAGTCGAGGTTGAGGGCTGAGATACCTAAGGTTGAGAGACGTCGAGTCTTGGAGGTATGAGACTCCCTGATTGTCGTCTCAAGGCTATGATTGTGGTCTACGGATTGAAGTGTCTTGTGGCATGACAGGGAGGTATGATACTCCTGCTATCACGTGAGCATTGAGGCTCGAGTGTCGTCTGGTGTGAAGGTATGACACTCCCTCCTGAGCACCATGTAGAGGACGTGGTGAGGAGGCATACCTTGTGGTGGCCAGTGCAGGTGAGACACGTGCCTCGTAGTTGGTAGCATCCTGAGAGACAGGATTACCTTCCCAAGGAGTGGTTGACTTTGTGAGGGTTCTCTAGGTAGGGAGAATCGCAGGACGATGTGACTTCTACACAGGGTGGCACATCGTGGTAGTGCAGACGCCATGGTCGCTCCTCGGTGGACTGCTTGTGGCCAGAGTTTAGTTACCTAGCGCTAGGCTTCCTGACTCACTGTGTGTGGCTTTGCCAATTGAGGGCCCTGTTTGTGGTTTTGGGCTGATAGAGCCCCGGTTGTTGTTTTGGCTAGTGTGGGCCTGGTTTTGTGGGATTTCAGAGAAACTGATTGCTAAATGAATTTAGAGGAAAATTAAATATAGTTTGTTTTCCATCGTTTTATAGGGTACATGCTAGGTGACTTTTGTCACTAACGCTTTCTTTGTGTTTTGGGTTACAAGTGCAGGCATGTAGAGGGTTTGGCATAGTGCATATAGTCTAGAGTCTCGTAGCCGCACACACAGGTTTCTGTTAGTTGATATTTTTTGTTTAGCTTTTAATTTCCTATAATTTAATTTGTTTTAAATTATTATGGGAAATTTGGGGCATGACACTTAGACTACCCTCAGTGCCGATGCTGGTTGGGTCTAGAGTTAGAGTCCCCAGGTGCTCGGGCACTAAGAGCGTCGTGAGGGTGCACCTCCTACTTGTACGAGAGAGGATACACTACTTTGAGGTTGTGGTCAAGGTAGTTGAACTCCTGTACAGAGTGGTTCACCGTGGCATTGTAGTGTGGACTTGGATGGAGCATCGCCAACTGCTTGTGGCCAAGTCGGTTACCAATGGCTAGGATGATATGACAGGATTTGGAAATGGGTTGTGATTTGAGCTAGTTTCCAACTATGGCTTTATTGTTATTTGAAATATGAAAGGAATTGTGTTTTGGGCTAGACACTAGAAGGAAATGATTTCCTGAAATGTGTAAAGTGTTTGCAAATGTGCATGAGATTTGAAAAGAGAGAAGAAAAGAAAGTTTTGATAAAGAGTATATTTTTTAAATAATTCTCTATTTAAATCTATTGGCTTTTCGGTGTTGTGGTTTTCTCACACTTTTGTAGTTACGTAGGGTTTTTTCCCTATTTTTGGTTTAGGGCGCATGCTGGGTGACATTGTCATCTCTTACACGTGGTTTTAATTTTTTTCCTCTGGTGCCTAGTTGGAGGTGCAGTTTTGTTTTGGTGGAGCTTTCAGAGCCACATTTGCCGCACACAAGTCTATGTAGTTAATTGTTAAATATTTAATTGTCCATTTATATTAAATTACATTTTATTAGTTATTTGGGTAATTTTGTACTATTGTGTAGCACTAGAGCGTTACAGAGTGGTATCAGAGCTTTGGTTCACTAAGAATACCAGCTTAGGGTGTCGGACACTGTGGATTGGACTGTACAATAGCATGAATCATAGCACCTAATTTGTTTGTTTGTTTGTTTGCAGTGGCAACAAGATGCCACCTAGAGATCAAGGCAGAGGCAAGACTCCTGCATTAAGTTCTAGAAAGGAGCAAGGCAGTGACTGGAGAGGTATTCAGTAGGAATTGAGCCATATGATGCAAGGATTTACTTAAACCTTCAGTAAGAACAATACGGAGGTGACCAAGGCAGATCCCTAGTTTAAGCAGTTTCGCCGATTGAGCTTGCCGACTTTTGATGGCTAGGGCAAGTTAGAAGATTGTGAGGCTTGGCTACTTGAGGTTGAGAAAATCTTGAAGGGCATGGAGTGTCCAGTTGAGAAGTGAGTTAGATTGACTACCTTTTAGTGCATGGGAGACACCGACAAGTGGTGGAGAGCGACCCACTGCATGAAATTCTCGAATGCTGATTTGCAGATGATCTTATGGGAGGAATTCCAGGAAGCCTTCTACAAGAAGTACATTTTAGATTATGAAAAGGATCGACTGGGCAGAGAATTCAAAAATCTGAAGCAAGGTAGCATGACTATAGTAGAATATGAGATGACCATCACCAGATTGAAGCAATTCTCACAGACATTTGATACAAAGAATTGTAGAACCAAGAGGTTCGTGGAGAGACTGATTCCATCACTCAAGTCGAGGGTCCTAGGCCACCAGTGTCCCACATTGAGAAAGGTAGTGGAATTGGTAGCCCGCTATGAGGAGGATCACAAGTTTTTTCTAAAAAATCACCCCAAGGGCAAAGGGAAGGCATTCGCTCCACAATCTTTCACATCAAGGAAGCAGAGCTCTGGTAGATATGGGAGCTCTAGGAAGAAAAGGAAGGAGCACACCGAGTCAATGGTTGGGGGAGGAGGCACTGGATACAACTAAGTTGGTTCGAGTAGTGGCACAAAGAAGAAGATAACCTGTTTTATCTATGGGGGCACAGGGCAAGTAGATGCACAGTGTTACCATCGATAGAGGAATCTAGAAAAGATGGTCAACTACAATTGTAGAAAGACTAGACATATTCAGCGAAATTGCCCTGATCCTCCAAAACCAGCCAAAGACAGCCCGTCAGCCAACCTAGGGGCGAGTGTTTTCCATAGCTGTTCCTGATGTTGGTCCTTCTAGGGACGTTGTCGAGGGTAAGGAGCAGTAGTATGTTATGTACTATGATCTTTCCTTTATTATGATGTATCTGGTACTCTTCCATATGATGTTGTTGATGATGATGGGTATTATGATATGATGATTAGGTTCTTTTCTTGTGGCTGACCGCATGGCTAGAGTTCTGTTCGACTCAGTGTGTTCTGTTTCTTTTATCTTTGAGTCATTTGTTGTAGAGCTTGGGGACAGACATGTTAGATTGGCTTTTCATCTTGATGTGGTGACCCTACTAGGAGACCACAGCCTAGCATGGAAATCTACGATCAATTAATGTGTTGTTGGGAGACTAAGACTTCCATGCTAGCTTGATAGTGATGAATATGCAAAAATATGATATTATTCTAGGGATGGATTGGCTAACACAACATTCAGCTATGATCAACTATGCGAAGAGGGGAGTTCTAGTAGAGTGTCTGGGTCAGGGATGGTGTGTGGTACAAGGAATTAGACTAGGAGAACAGAAGAAGATAATTTCTGCAATCAAAGCCTACCACCATCTATCTAGAGACTACATGGGATATCTAGCCAGTGTGACAGTGTCTTCTTCTTCTGCTTTCAGGATACAGGATATACTAGTGGTTCAAGAATATCCTGATGTTTTCCTAGAGGACTTGCCTAGAATGTTGCCGCATAGAGAGGTTGAATTCCAAATTGATCTGGTGCTAGGATCTAGTTCTATCTTGAGAGCCCCTTACAAGATGGTGCCAACAGAACTGAGGGAACTTAGGAGTCAGCTTTAGGAGCTACTTGATAGAGGATTCATTAGACCGAGTGTGTCACCTTTGGGTGCACCAATGCTGTTCATCAAGAAGAAGGATGGTTCGCTTTGCCTTTGCATAGACTACAAGATGCTGAACTAGATCACAGTTAAGAACAAATACCCTCTGCCTAGGATTGATGACTTGTTTGATCAACTTTAGGGGACTTCTATCTTCTCAAAGATTGATTTGAGATCAGGATATCACCAGCTGCGATTCCATAAAACTAATGTGCACAAGATAGCTTTTTGTATCTGATGTGGCCACTATGAGTTTTTGGTTATGCCATTCGGGTTAACGAATGCACCAGCTACTTTTATGGATCTGATGAACAGAGTATTCTGACCCTACCTGGATCAGTTTGTTGTGGTATTCGTTGATGACATGCTGGTATATTCCCCTGATGTGCAGACTCACCATATGTATTTAAGGATTGTGCTAGAGACCTTGAGACTGCACCAACTCTATGCAAAGTACTTGAAATGTGAGTTTTGGCTGGAAGAAGTGACATTGCTTGGCCACATCATTTAAGGTGAGGGAATTAAGGTGGATCTAGCCAAAGTTGAGGCAGTCAGCAGCTGGGACAAGCCCAAAATCGTGATAGAGATCAGAAGTTTCTTGTGCTTGGTTGGATATTACAAAAGATTCATATAGAATTTCTCTAAAATTGTAGCACCTATGACCTGATTAACTTAGAAAGAGATTCCATTTATTTGGGATTAGTAATGTGAAGAAAGCTTCAATGAATTGAATGTCGATCTGGTCACATCTCTTGTATTGACACTACCCTTTGGGAGTGGAGGCTTTGCAGTTTACAACGATGCTTGTGGAACATGATTGGGGTGTGTGCTGATGCAACATGGGAGAGTAGTGGTGTACGCCTCATGCCAATTGAAGAACCATGAGAGAAATTACCCCACGCATATTTAGAGATGGCTGTAGTGGTTTTTGCATTGAATATTTGGAGACATTACCTATTGTAACCATGCCGCTAGGGGGGTGGCAACAAATATATATGTGTGCCAAAGTCGACAAAGCCATGGCAAAAATGCAGGAGTCGCCACCTAGTCTATTAAAATGGAAGACGAGGAAAACCATATAACACATGAAAAATCATGCGAAACAATAAAAGAAAAGTCTTCGTAAACCAAAAATGCGGGTAAGGATCCCTATTACGTACGAGGAAGGTGTTAGGCACCCTCGTACGCCCAATAAATCAGTCTTCTATTGATTTCTCTTTTGCTAATGAGATGTCAGCTTTGCAGCCTTTGTTGTACGCCCGAGGGCGATATGCCATGCCATGCAAATGCGTGTGGTGTCTAAAGTATAGGTGCATGATGTGTAGGGGTGTGTCCTAATGCTCAGAAATATCGCTCGTATGCCGGGTCAAGTGTTG
>JAMKQA010005567.1:0-19861 GCA_024699735.1 Posidonia australis
GAGAGGTCTATAAGAGCCAATTGATTAATGAATCCATTAAAGCTTTCCATATGACAATTGGAATTAATATGAGAGGAATGCTCACTAGGGAACCTAATAATATTGAAATCACCTCCCAAAATCCTTGAATCATTCACATAAGAGCTGATGTGGTATAATTGATCCATAAATAATGGTTTCAGACTATCATCACAGGGTCCATATACCCCCGTGAGCCACCAAATGATGCTAGAGTCTATACTCTCAAAGTTAATAGTAAGACTGAAGCAAGCAGGGGTGCAGCTAATGGCCTTAAAAAGTGTATTGTCCCAACCAATCAGAATGCCTCCTGAAGCCCCAAAGGATGGTGTTGAGGACCAAGCATTGATTTTTTTCCCACCCAGAAATCTTAAAAGACCCACAGAATAGTCCTCTTTTTTTGTTTCACTAATTATAACAATATCACATTTATTTGAAATGATAAATTCTTTAAGTGCTCTCTCCTTATTTCTAGAGCTCAAACCTCTTATATTCCATACTGCAATAATCATTAAAAATATTAAGCAATTAAAAAGAAGATCCCAGCCCATTAGGATCATCAAGATTAACAACTTCTTTGCCTTGGTCCAATCTAACAAGATTGAAGAAGGCAATAGAATCTTCCCTAGAGGATAGAGATATGCCAATATTTCTACAAAATAACTGAAATTGTTCATATGATTCCCATCTCAATGATTGGACATAATTGACTCCCTGTTGATCCCAGGGGATATATTGCCACTATTCATATTTAATGAGCAATTAGAAGCCAAATTGCAAGTAAAAGCATTAGAATATTCAACAGAAGAGCTAACAAACTCACCAGGAGCATGAATTAGGGTAGGAGGCCTTGGGAAGAGCTTTCCAGATGTAGTAGCACTAGTGTCCTCTTGATCCAAATAATCATAAATGGCCATAATCTTTTTGAATTTGGCCAGGAAGAAATTTCTGGCCTTGAATTCTGTCTCCACCCAGGTGGATGTGGCATTGGAAGTGTCAGCCAGGTTATTGGAAGAGGGTGTGGCAATTGTCATTGCCAGGCCAGAGGTGGTAGATGGGGTAGGAAGCAAACCCTCAGAGGAAGAAGGGGGTGGTGGAGAGGAGGGCCTTTTCCAGACATTCTTCCCTAACTTATGTTGAGTTTTGGGAATGGAGGTGTTTTTCCCAGAGTTAGGACCTCGCCAGCCTCTGTAATTTTTAAAAGCTTTTCTATTGGGCTGAAGGCTCCTAGATGTTGGGGGAGCTTGTTTAGGCTAGGCAGGGAAACTCGATTGTGTTGTGGTAGCAGAAGGACATAAGTCCCAACTGTGTTGATATTTTATTGGGTAAACGGTTTTACCATAAGCAAAAAACCTTACATCTGGTATCTCTTTGCCAGGAAGAAGTTTAATCCTTATCCTAGAATAACCAAGGAATTTGACCCTGTCTAAAGACAGATCAACCTCTAGCAGTTCAACAAAGTCAGAGACAAGTCTATGAAAGACATCAGCACACCAAAGATGATGGGGGATTCCCTCCAGACGGATTCATATTCCTTCCTCTTTTAAACTAAAAACAGCATTGGAACTAGACGTCCAATGAACAAAGGAAGCGGAAAGGGATTGCAGGGAAGAGCCAAAACGACCGAGTATGTCGTTTTGGACTTAGTGGAAGGGAATTTAAGCAAGAACATCCCAGGGGCAAAGTCGGATACCTCTATTTTCGCATGGGAAGGCCAGTTGCTAACAATATGTTGTGAAAGAATGTTCACCGTGAGGAGAGAGGCATGGTCAGTAACTATTGCACACCGAGCATAGTGCAATGTAAGCTCGCATGATGCATCTGAAGGGTGAATCGTAATGGGATTCTGAGATGAAAAGCCAGCCATATTTTCTCTAGGAGGGTCCTGAAAAAATTTACAGATGGCAATGGAATGAGTCGCTGCTTTGCAGCGGTAACAGTTACCCGAAAATCTACATGCACTCTGCAAATGATCCCTTAAACCACATTTGAAACAACGATTGTTATCTGTACAATAACGTACCAGAGGAGAAGGCACCGTCTTCCTCTTTTTCACCAGAGTCCACCCGGGAGATACCGCCTCAGGAATATGTTCTATTCCGGAGGGGGGGAAGAAAGAAGAGCGGCAAAACGAGAGCCACTACCTATGTAGTTGGTATCGTCAGAGAAAATCTCTAAGGAAATCACTGTGGAATCTGACAGATTGGCTATCGCAGTATTTTCAGGTGGCTCATTCGACGTAAAATTATTATTAAAATAGGAAGAGGCGCCCATTTGAAAATCATGAGTGGGGTCATTAATATCAGAAAAGACCGACATAGCAGGTGGGACGGGTGAAAGCACGTCATCTGACATACGTGCAGGGTCCTGATTTCTAGGCGGACCCACCAAGACTTCATTAGCCAGCGAAGTCGCTAATTCATTAGTGAGATTATTGCAATTAACCTCTAAATCCTCAATAAGACCTAATTGTGGGATTAAATTACTCGTAATGACCGGGGGAAGATATCGAGAATACCCCCAGACAAACCCTGAGGAGGCAGAGGCGCCATCCTCAGTCTTGACAATACTAGAAAAACATGAAACCCCCGAAACAGTACCCCCATGCTGCGATCCCACCGACGGAAGGAGGCTCGCCGGCAACAAAGGAAGAACATGATCAAGATCAGACAAACACAAATCACCAGAACCAGAATAATCAGAAGTACAATCACTAAGTCCCAAATAAGATCGTGCATAGTCTAGGTCATTATCCAAAAAAATAAGAGCAGGCCAGTACTTAGTAACACCATAAAAAAGCTCCCAGGAGACTGTGCCGGAAGGGGCAAGCACGTCGGAGCAAATAAAACACCGATTTACTGAAAAAAACCATGGCGGTGACAGATATTTGGTAAAAAACATACAATCCACACAGATGCATGAAGAACATTTATCGTTCGCAAGAAAATAAACAGAAGCACCAAATGTAATCACCAAAGCCCCAGATCTGGATGAGCGGTTAAGCCCCTCATTGGATCTACCCCTTCTGAGACTAGAAGGGGAAGGGGAATAACCGTCCCGCACCAAAGAAGCAGATCGGGGATCTGGGGTCGGGAAAGGGGAAGGCGCCTTCCTCTTACGGCTTCCCCGAGGCGGGGCCGTCGATGAGGGAGTGAGGGAAGAAGTTACCAGCCGACGGCAAGCATGCACAGAGCTTGCGAATGGGGTCTCGACGGAGGAAGGAGCCTTTCTCGAGCGGAGGAAGTAAGGTGAAGGTGACACAGTAATAGATCGATGGTCCACAGAGGACGCTAGTGTAGAGCGGCGGCCTGCAGAAGGCGCCATCACCGATCTAGGGCACCGGAGAGCGGTATCGTGTGAGAGCGCTTTGTCGTGAGAGCTTTTTTCGCGAGAGCAATTTTCTTAGTCACTTTCTTTCGAACTCTTGTGTATAACACTTGACAATGATTTCCTCCGCAACTCTAACAAACTTGTTAACATGCGTCTATGTTATTAATGTAGAAAAAAAAATCTGAGATTGATCGCTTGAACTCTACTCGATAAATCAAAGCTAGATCCACCAAAGTAGTCAGATCTTTGAAAGGACAAAAAGAAGTACACGAGCTCATCTAGAAGGAAGCTACGTAAATCCATATTTTTAATTAAAAAAGAAGAAGATTGTTTCAGTTTATTTGAATGTTTGGGTGTTTACTATGAAGAATGCAGCAAAAACCATATTCACATATAAGGTACAAATGCACATTATAAATAGGACATAGGTCTCTTATGACAGAATATTCAATGACGTCCCTACATTGTCATGTATGACATTTTATATTTCCTTTTGATTAACGCCTTGTAAATCTGTAATAGCCTCTTTTCTCGTATCAAGGGTTATGAAGACCAATGGCGTTGTCCAGAAATGGGTAAGATTATCAGAACAATTTACAGTTTGTTGGATTACGTTAGAATCAACACTCGGTTGGATTGTGCCATGTATAATCCCAAAATACACTATGCTGCAACCTATCTTGTTGAACTCGTTCCACTCAGATTATAACCATAGCGAGCTCTCGTAGAATCTCATGGAATTTGAGAAGGTTGAACCTGTTGGTTGGTGTTTGGGGACTTCGATGAGGTGAAGAATATAGAAATTCGAGGTATGTTTTTTGATGATTTATTTCCTACGATATCTACCTCTATATATAGTGGAGCCATAATCCTCCGTCTCCTCAAAGGCTCCTTATACATTAACGTTGGCCATCAATATTGGCTATTATAACCATTTACATCAGGGAGGAAACGATCGTCTGTTTCCTCCTTCCACGTGTAACGGTGGTCTTCATTGACCACCAACTCACATCTCTCACTTGGTGATGAAGACCACGCTTAAATTCCATGCAAAGTGATGTTGACCTTCCACTTCTACTATTCGTGAAGTGTATAATTTCAATTTTCCACTCCCACTATTCATGAGAATGTTCTTCATTTCCATTATCTATGGAAATGTTTCTCAATCCCATTAAGTTTACAAACTTAACGAATCTTTCCGCTGTAATCCCCTTTATCATAGAATCAGCAATCATATCAAATGTGGGTATATAACTCAGTTTTATCTCCCCACTCTTCACAATATCACGAATATAGTGATAATGTATATTAATATGTTGTCCTCTTATTGTATTTGCATCACTATGTACAAGACTGATTGCCGTTTGGTTATCACAATACATCTCTATTGGACCATTTATCAAGTTGAGATTTAAATCATTTATAAATCTCCTGATCCAAACAATATGTAATGCAGCTGCACTACAGACAACATATTCAGTTTCCTGTGTGTATTTAGCTACACACCCTTGCTTTTTACTTCCCCAAGATACAGTTGTACTTCCAAAGATGAATACATGTTCCGAAGTAGACTTCCCATCATCTTTGTCACCACCCAGATCAGCATCTGTATAACCAAGCAATTCAAGCTCATCCACTTGATAAGTCAACTTATGATGCAGAGTTCCTTTTACATATTTCATTATTCTTTTTACGGCTTCCCATTGTTTTGTTCCGGGATTACTTTGATACCTACTGACAACACTCACAACATATGCCAAGTCTAGCCGTGTACACAGCATAACACGTACATCAAACTTTCAACCACTTGGGCATAATGTGCTCTTAAAGGTTCTTTCCCCTTTCCAGGACATTGGTTCTTACTTAATCTTTTTCCAAAAACATATGGTGTAGGGGTTGAGGAGTAATTCTCCATTCCAAAATTTTTCAGCACTGTACGTAGGTATCCTTCCTAATTTATACTCAGTATTCCAGATCCTCGATCTCTAAGGATCTCAATTCCAAGAACATAAGATGCTTCTCCCATGTCCTTCATCTCAAACCTTTGCTAAGTTCTTCCTTTGTGTTGTTTAGCATGTCAGTATCATTTCCAGCAAGCAAAATATCATCCACATACAAGGACAATATAATAAACTTGCTCCCACTTTTCCTGACATATACACAATAGTCTAACCTGTTTGAAACAAATCCCATTTTGACAATCACTTCATGAAATTTATGATATCATTGTCTAGAAGCTTGTTTTAAACCATATATTGACTTATTTAATTTGCACACTTTGTTTTCATGTCCTTTTACCTGATATCCCTCAGGCTGTGACATCTAAATTTCTTCTTGCAAATCACCATTTAGAAATACAGTCTTTACATCCATTTAATGTAATTCCAAATCCAAATGTGCAATGATAGCCAATATAATCCTTATAGATGCGAACATAGCTACCGGAGAATATGTTTCTTGATAATCAATACCCGATTTTTGTGTATAACATTTAGCAACTAACCGAGCCTTATACTTATCAATAGACCCATCAACCTTCAACTTCTTCCTAAATATCCATTTGCATCCTATGGCCTTTCTATCACTAGGTAAATCACATAATTCCCAAACATTATTCTTTTCCATTGAATCAATTTAATCATTCATGGTCTCAAACCATAAATCTTTTTCTTTTGATTCAATAGCATCTTTATATTTCATGGGTTTCATGTGATTTTCCTTTATATCTGCTATCAAACATGAAGACTCACAAGAATACAAATGATAATCATTCATCCAAGCAGGTTGAGTCCTTATTCTTTTGTTGCTAATAGACTCTACCGGTTTAATTCCATTTTGAGTTTTTTCATTTTGATCTATTATTCCATCATTTCCATTTACAGCCTCATTTTGGTTTCCCCTCATGTTTCCATAGGTTCATTCACATTTTCTATATTTTGTTCCCCTTTAATCATAGGGTCATATTGTAGGATATCATTGAAATAGTTATCTCCTACTACAAGCAGTGTTTCTATTCCATTTTCATTTTCTTCCTTTTCTTTTAACAAGAAAAGTTGCATCTCTATATTCAATGATTCCCTTTTCTTTATGGAAAAATCTATAACCAAAAGAATTATTATAATAACATATAAATGTACACTTCAAGGTTCTAAAATCTAACTTATCCCTTAATTGACCAAGAATAAACACATGAGCTACAGAACCTCATTTCCTCAAATAATGTAAAGTGGGCTTTGACCCAGTCCACAACTCATAAGGTGTACTAGGTACAGATTTGGTGGATATTCTATTTAACACATGACTTGCTGTAAGCAAAGCCTCTCCCCAAAAACTTTTGGAGAGTTCTGAGTGTGACATCATGCACCTAACAGAATTCATAAGACTTCTGTTTTTCCTTTCCGCCACACTATTTTGTTGTGGAGTATAAGGCATTGTTGTATGCCTTTTGATTCCATGCATTTCACAAAACAGATCAAATTCCTTAGAATTATATTCCCCACCTCTATCTGACCTTAACACCTTAATATTCCTTCCTAATTGTTTTTCAACTTCCGACTTGTATTTCTTAAAACAAGTCAAGACTTCACTTTTATGGCTTATTAGATAAACATAAGTATATCTAGAAAAATCATCTATGAAGGTCACAAAATATTCCTTGTGATCATATGTTTTAACACTAAGTGGACCACATACATCAGAATGAATTAAGCCCAATAATTCATCTGATCTCTGCCTTATTCCAAATGGTTTCTTAGTCATTTTTCCAACTAAGCAATGTTGACACTTATCTAATTTCATGTCATTAAAATGAGGTAACAAATTCATTTTTACCATTTGTTTCATTTTGTGCACATTAACATGAACGAATCTTAAATGCCATAATTCACATTCCGATAAGAAACACGAGAAATAACCAGAAGCTACATTAATATTATTTATTTCATTTCCAGATACAACAAGTTTAAGCAGATCATGTTCAGGTATAAATTTTCCCATAGCAAAGACCTTTTTGTCTTTCCCTGTGGATACACATTTGTTGTAGAACCTGACTTCTATACCTTTCTTTACCAGTATGCCAACGGAAATAAGATTCCACCTCATGCCTGGCACATATAGGACGTCTTTCAGTACAATGTTGCCCCCCAAATCCAAGTGGTAGGTGTCAACTCCTTCCACATTTAAATAGGTATTGTTACACATATAGATGCGTTGTTCTCTAGAAGTGAATTCTTTGAATGACTCCAATCCTTATTTGGTTTTGGTAATGTGCCTTGTAGCATCAGAATCCACCTATCACTCATTTGTATTGGGCGTAACAATATTATTACATTCAGTGACACAAATAAAGACTTTTTTATTCTTCTGTTCCGAGGTCTTGTCTTTATTTCCATCCTTATTAGGACAATTTGCTCTGTAGTGACCAAATTGGCCACAAACATGGCAAGATCCTTGTAGTTTTTTTCTTTGATTTGGCTTGAAGTTTTTGTTGTATCCACCTTTTCTCTTATTATTCTTATCAAACTACGACTTTCATTGCACAGCATTTGCTTCTTCTAGATTGGTTTCATATTTCTTTCTGTTAGTCATAATTTCCTGTTCTGTAGCCAACCTAGCAGGCAGTTCAGAAAGTTGAATTGGAGTAGACCTAAGAGATATGGTTACTATGTCATAGCTATGTAGGAGACTATTTAAGATAGTAGTTATTTGCAGTTTTTAAGGTATGAAAGTTCTTGCAATAGGCCAGTCCTTTGCCATAACTATCATGCCATTTATATGTTCCACTACATTTTGTTCCTCGTGCATTTTGCAAGAGTTATACCTTTGAATGAGAAGTTGAGTTATTATTTCTGTTGTTTTATTGTATTTTTCTTTCAAAGCATTCCATAATGTGAATGATGTAGTGTATATTTCAAAACATTTTAGTAAACTGTCCTCAATAAACATGAACATAAGGTTTTTAGCCTTTTTGTCATCAATTTTCAATTTTTTATTCTTTTTAATTTCCGCTTCAGAAGCGTCATTTGGCAATTCCGAAGGATTAGATTCTATAACATGTTCGATATTATCATATTCTAGTGCATGTCTTATTTTCCGGTACCACATCTCATAGTTCGCCCCATTCAACTTTTCTATTCTAGCTAATTCAGTTGTGAACAGTTTGTTAGCTATTTCTTAAATCTACAACAAATATAGAATTTTAAAATTTTAAAATTGTGCAATCTTACAAAAATTAGGTAAAAATTCCAGAATTTAAACAATATTCTAAAAACTCAACAAAGTTTATAAGGTCTAGAGACCTTGATGCAAAGACATAGGCCAATGCACCAGTTTAGTGTGCTTGTTTGGTGTGCCAACTACATGTGCTAGGTAGGTGCGCCAGATAGGTGCGCCAAATAGGTGCGCCTAAATAAATATTTTATCTTTTAAAAAAAACTTTCTATTTATCAAGTTTCAATCACTTGTAATATTAATCAAGATTAATTTTCAATTAATCAAACATGCAACAATATTTAAATTCCTAACAGCAATATTAATTTAACATGTAAAAATTTCCAAAGTTTAAAATTTTGTTTTCTTGCAATATCCAAATTTCTAAATAAGAAATTTAATTCCAAAAAATTATTAAACTTTATAATAATTTTCAACAAATTATTCTAGAAATTTATATAATTTCTAAAAGTGAACTTATTCCAGAAAACATGTAATTTAAAACTACAATTTTATTTTATTTTAAAGCGATTTATTTTAAAGCCAATGCCTACGTACTCAAATAAATATCATTACTCCTAAATTAAAAATCCTAACCTTCACCGAAGTTAAGGCACAGAAGCTTTCCTCTCGACGTTTGGGAGCACGCGGGGGTGAATCCGCGGACGACGGCCTAGGGACGCGTGGATGACGGCCTAGGGACAAGCGGAGGGCTGCGCGACGCACGGATCGACTATCGGATCGACGGCGGCGCGTGGATGGAGGCAGTGTGGGATCCGACAGTGCGTGCAAGGGAAAAATGCGGGCACAGCAGCTCGCGCACAGGCGGAGCGGTGTGCGGCGGAGGAGCGCGTGGATCGACTGGGTCCAACGGTGCACGCGCGCAGGGGGTGAGACGATCGGGGGAAGGGGGGTTTCGCGAGGTGGAGGCGGGCCTATGGGTGCGGGGCTCGCTCAGTGGTTCGCGCACGGCGAAGCGACGGCCGCGTAGGCTAGACTAGGCTCTGATACCACTATTGGTCGACGTTTGAGGGCTCCGACGAGGTGGAGAATATGGAAATCTAAGGTATGTTTTCTGATGATTCATTTCCTACGATTTCCACTTCTATATATAGTGGAATCATAATCCTCCACCTCCTTCTGCCCTTCCTCCCCAACGGTTCCTTATACATTAACGTCAGTCATTAATGTCGACTATTATAACCATTTACATCAGAGAGGAAGCGCATCTGTTTCCTCCTTCCATATGCAACGGTGGTCTTCATTGACTATCAGTTCACAGAACCTTTAACCTCAGCACAGATAGGATTGAGCTTAATTTGTCTGTGAATCAATAAACAAGAGATTTTGCAATAGAGGCCAGTGGACTGTATACATTGGTGTTAGAAATTTCCGGGGTCCAAATGGTAACAATCTACACACATGAATAGTCTAGGGGTCCACAACTACAACTGAACAATGTTGACGGGAGCGTTGCCTGGACCGCAGTTGAAGGCCTCCCATACTGCTATGTACAACCAACGCAAATGTAAGTCTGTATACAAACAACTTCTTTGTATATATATATTTGTCTGTTATATTTTTGACCTTGTCTAAGCCGTGAGGGAAATCATGCTGCTCATTGCCTGGCCCAACAGGCCTTGTTGTCTCCAAGTCCTATTATTTGGGTTTATGGGCCCATTGGTCCTTTCCCCTACCATTCGTAAGGAATTAAAATTTAATAAATTAAAATCAAACTTTCAGAAAAATAAAAAAGCTTGTGGATTCAATTAACATATATATTATAATATACATGTTTAATTTCCATCACAATTTAGTTATTACATACACAGCCTTTTCATCTAACAATCCTAACTTTTAATAAATTTTAGTAAATTTCAATCATCAGAAATAAATACTTTAATCAACTATGAAATAAACTTCAATAATTTGTTAGTTAAGTATGTTGTATAGCCTAAAAAGTGGATTAAAAGGTGATGACTTTTGATTTTTTTAATCTTAAAAAATGTAAAACATCATGTAGCCAATAGCCACATGACTATACTATACACTGTACTATCCCATTTTTTTGTCTTTGAATTATAGTACATATTTCTAATTTATTCTACATCTCTCACAACACATACCAACAAAGAGGTTCTATGTCTCTATTTTGAATTCTACTTTAAACTGTAGGGAAATGATATTTTCAAAAAATAATACTTTATGGAGATGTTCATGTAGTATTTGACCTTAACCATGGTTCAATAGTAACTATAGGTGTTAAAAAGACATTTTTCACCTTTTGTAACCTAACCTGTAAAGAATCCATTTAGTGTTTTTTCTCATTTCGACATCTAAACCTTCACTTTCTCGATCTTCAATACTCCTTAACGCTTCACCTCTTCTTTCTCTAACCCCAACGGTTGCAGTGTTGAAGTCCTAACGATGCTCCATCCCAGAAATTTTTTTTTTGTTTTGATATCTGTATGCATATATTTTCTCTTTGCAATAGTGAGATTCGAACATGAGAAGGAAGTGGAAGTTCCACTCCTCCTGGCCAATGGTAGCTGGTTATCACATCCAAATGCTCCATCCCAGAAAATTGAAAGGTTTATTTCATAATGTAGAGGGTAATTGCAAATAGCCCCATAAGATTATAATTGTTATAGTCTCACACCATTAACACAACACGTGAAGTGGCCTGCAAAGGATGGATATAAAACAAGTTACAAATAGAGATGAACCATTTTTTGAAATAGAAGGGTTAATTTGTAACAAAGTGAAAATAAAAAGATATATGTGAAAATTACTCAAAGTTTTTTTTCTTCTAACAATCCTTTTAGGACTTGTTTGTCTACATTGACATGAGGATGTCTTGAAAGTCATGTAAGTTCATAACTTATAGGCATTTTATTTGCTACGTAAGTTACTTATAAGATTTACTTACTTATCTAGACATGACTTGCATAAAAAAAGAGAGGTAAGCCACGTTGTTGAATGTGTCTATCTATCTATTTATCTATATTAATTATGTAGGAGAGAGAAAGTATGGTGTTAATTATTAGAGACATAATTGATCAATTGCACTTTTTTGTTTTTCCTATTTTTTCTGTTTTCTTAATTATTTATTTTATTTTCCCCCTTAAGCTTTTTAAATTCAAATTTCAAACTAGACTACTTAACAAAAAAATAAAAACAGAATTTATCTATTTATATATACTAATTTTGTAGGAGAGGTAAAGCGTGGATGTAGAACCCATATTCTATTATTTCAATCTCAATATAATTTCTTCATTTAAATATTATATGGGACCATATTCCCCTAATCTCAATATAATCTCTATTTAAGATTTGTGTAAATGACCATACAAAATCTTCTTTCTCTTATAGCTTCAATTTTAAATTACCATCTTTTAGGAAATTATCTTTTTATCACTATCTAATTCTTGTTTTTTATTATTGTTATGGTTTTCCATTTAATTTACCTTAATGATAGATTGATGCTTTTTTTTATATCATGATTTTTTATATATCAGTTCTTCTTTGACTCTCTTCTTTCTATTTTTATATTATTTAAAGTTTGCTTCTAATTTTTCTCTCCTACCTTAAATCAATTTTTTCCCTCATTTTATTAATCTATATTTACTTTGTGATATGTTAGTTCAATTCCAAATTATTGTTTTCTTTCCTTATTTCAAATTTTAAATTTATTTTTACTTAACTTGGCTAGGTATATAAAAATCCCACTTAATATTTTTAAAATTAAAACTTATTTTATATATTTTTTAAATTTAATCAATTCAATTATATTTTCCTTTCTTAGGTTTTTTTTCTCTTCCTACATATTGCATGGAGTTTTTTTTATTGTATATATTAATTGTGTAGGAGAGAAAAAAATGTGGTGTTGATCTTTATAGTCACAATTGATTGAAATTGCTCTTTTACCTTTTTGTTATTTTTTCTTAATTTTTTAATCACTTATTTTATTTTGATTTCATTTTACCTCTTAAACTTTTTAAATTCAAATTTCAAATTAGACAACTTAGCAAAAAAATCAAAGTAGAATTTATCTATCTGTATATGCTACTTTTGTAAGAGAGGGAAAATATGGATGTGGAACCTACATTCAGTTCTTTCAATCTCAAATATTATATGAGACCATATTCTTTAAGCTCAATATAATCACTCCATTTAAGATTTGTGTAAACGATCACATAAAATTTTCTTTCTCTTATTGTTTTAATTTTAAATTACCATCTTTAGGAAATTATCTTTTTGTCACTATCTAATTCTTCTTCTTTTTTATTGTTACGGTTTTCCATTTAATTTACCTTAATGATAGATTGATCGTTTTTTTATATAATGATTTTTTAGATTTCAGTTCTTCTTCGACTTTCTTCTTTTTATTTTTATATTATTTGAAGTTTGCTTCCAATTTTTCTCTCCTACCTTAAATCATTTTTTTATTCTTATTTTATTAATCTACAATTACTCTATGATATGTTAGTTTGATTCCTAACTATTCTTTTCTTTCCTTATTCGAATTTTAAATATATTTTTACTAAAACCTGGTTAGGTAGATAAAAATCCCTCTTAATATTTTTAAAATTTATTTTTAAAATTTAATCGATTCAATTATATTTTTCTTTCCTAGATTTTTTTCTTCCTATGCACTACGTGGAGTTTTTTCATCTCAGAGACTAATGCAAAGATTGGATTAAGAGGGTTTTGTTACTCGAAATTGTTGGCTGAGTAGAGTTAGAAAGAAATGCAACAAAAGAGGCTTCGGAGGAAAATTTCAGCCCCATGCTAAACCGTGAAACATATCTAAAAATCTCGGTTGGAACGATGATGGATCCCAAAATTCTTTATAAGATAAAGAACTCTTCACTACATTGCATGGCTTTGGTTCGGATGGCAATATTAATACAAAGAGAGTGTCTTCTTGCCGTTTGCACGTTCTATAATGAATTCATCCTCTCATCATCAATTTTTGGGTAAAGACTAAGTAATCACCTCTCCATTATGTCACAGGATTCTTCCTAGTTTCTAAAAGAAACCTTCTTGGTTGAACCACTAGAGGATAACTAACTACATTTGAGAGTGTGGCATGGTTTGGGTTTGTATCAAAAGAATAATTATCAGCTTTGAGAAGAAGTTCCCTCAACCCTGATCTTGGTAGAAGTTGAAGATTCTAGCATTAAAATTAATACATAACATTCAAAAGTTCAAAACAAAAAAACTCTTCCAAACCGACCCTTTAGTTGGAAACAATGCTATATTACTATTTGTTTACGTTAGACTATAGTTCGGAGCCTAATTAATGCCCCTATTGCAAGCAATTGGGCTTTAGCGGGGGTGAAGAAGCTTCCTTGGGCCTCCGAATAAAAAGCCATTTTGAACCCAGGGTCATGTATGGAGTTCCATTCAGTCCCAGGACAGAGAAGACAGCAAAAAGCCTAGTTTGAGCAGGAGTACACAAAGTTAAGAAGATTAAAGTGCCGAAAGATGGAATTATGGAAGAGAAATCCACTAATCTTGGGTTGGAGGCATATCTACAATTTGGGTTTTATATAAAGAGTATAGATCATTAAAAAAAAAACACATAGTTATATGCACATGGACTCGAAGATCATCTTCTTCGATTTGTTCCTCTCTGATACAATGATGGGCATGTTGAGAGAGTGCAAACACAACATCCCTCTAACAACTGCTTAGACAAGTCCTGTGAATTTTTCTCTCAAGCAACCACAAGCATGTTTCCTATGAATGCAAGAATATTTTTCCAAAGTAACACTACTAATTCGCTTCCAACGAAAGTAAGCAAAAGGCATTAATAATCCATCTTAATCATTTCCACTCTATTAGACCTAGGTGTGTAAATTGTCAGAGATCGATAAAGGTTTTCTAATCTTTTATGGAAATGTAATCGTCGTTCATTGTTCCAAGGTGAAGTTCCTAACGAGGGTCAGGGTCAGAATCTGATTACACCGAAAAGAACTCGTTCTTCACTACACAAGCACTCTTTCAACTTGTAGGATGGATGAAAATGCAATGACAATTATGTGTAGAAGTTGGATGGTGATGAGTTATATATAGAGAGAGAAATCGGCAACCATTACAACCACATGAACCACTTCATCACACCTGATCATCGTCTACACCCATTGGTTGCACTTGATCATGAACAGATGTGAATCAACATCTCTCACTCAGACATGATGGGTAATTTAATTGGAAAATTTCACGAAAAAACTTCTATATTTTCATTTATCTCAAGAGATTAATCATATGAGCAATTGTGTGTTGTGACCTCTAAGCAATATATATGTACATGAGAGCATTATACTATGCACCTGTTAAGGATAACATAGTGACTCAACTTCAAAGAAAATTATCTCGCTATGTTCTAAAATATTTTGTTATACAAGCTTAAGTATACTTAATCCCTCGAAAGCTATACTCAACTCTTCATTTTTTCATCATGTATTCACAATTATATCCAAGTTATCACAAGACAATATAACTGGTCGATCTGTAAATACTTGACAGATACACAACAAAAATAGTCTTCCTTCGCCCTCAAATTCTTTGGTTTAAGATTAATCGCTTTCCTAGAAATGCCTCTTTAAGTTGTATCACACATAACTTCAGATAACATACTAAAGTAGTAGTCATTAATATTTCACTTTTAAAATATAGTCAAAGGTCACAAAGGACACCGATTATAAGGTGTATGACCTTCCAAATCTCACACAATTAGGAGATAGGGATTTATTTCACTCACTTTCCATATAGGTCATATAGCACACTTTATATGATTCAAGTGCTATGGTGGAGTTTCACTTTAAATTTAAGTGAATGGCAAACTCTGACATAAACCGAACAAAGTATAGTTCATTCGGTACGTGACTATTACTCTAGTTGAGGGGTTGCGGGTTCAAATCTCAATGGAAAAACTCTGAAATATAACACCGTATAGATCTTAGTCTAGTCGCTATCCAGCACCCAACTTGAGTTCTCAAAATGCTCACCCTTCATAGGTACCAAACTTGAGATCTCACATCTGGTTTGTTTCAAGTTACATAGATAGTGGGATATCTATGTCGATCTATGTGCTCATTAATAAAGGCCTCATCTTAATACTCAATCAAGGCGATACTTTTCTTAAGTTTAATGTTCTTCTATTAACACTTCTTCTTAAGCTATCTCATCTCAGCTCACTTACAAAGCACCTGAGCTCACTATCTATGTGAGAGGGTTAGCCATAACCTATTTGACAAATCATTTAATGTAAAGTGTGAGTACATTAGTCTTAATCAAATATAGTGACATAAATACGATAATAAATTCAAAGTACTAAGTACAAGGAAGTTTTAATTAAGAAATTACGTCACATTCTATGCAATCGTAGAAACTTTACATGGGATAAGAACACATCTCTAGGAATAGTCATCGTAAGAGGATCAACAACTATTTTATGTGTAGAAATGTGTTGTCTAATCACTTGCCTTTTCGCTATGATGTTCCTATTGAAGTTATACTTAGTGTCGATATATTTGGTATTGTAGTGATACTTGGGATCTTTAGTATTAGCAATGACTGCTTGACTATAACAGTATAGTGTCACAGCCTTTACTCTAGTAGCATTGACCCCAATTATTGTAAGAATCTTTTATGCTAAACAACATCCTGAACTGCTGCTGCAATTAATAGAAATTCAGTTTTAATTGTTGACGAGGCTATGCATGTTTGCCTATTGCTATTCCAAGATATGGCTCCATTGCTCAGCAAGAATGCATATCCTGAGGTTGATTTGCATTCATCCAAGTCTTTACCTCAATCGGCATCTAAGTATCCAATTAGGTGCAAAGCTTCACCTTGGTAGCATAGTAAAAAAAAAATTATAGTATCCTTGAGAAAATGAATAATCCTCTTGACAACTTTCCAGTGTGCTCGTCTACGGTTTGACTAATATCGACTAACAAATCCCACAATATAACAAACATCAGGCTAAGTACACATTAGAGTGTACATCAGGCTTCCAACTGCACTAGAATATGGGACTTTGGACATTTTTTTAAATTCTTCTAGAGTTTTGGGACACATATCAAGGCTAAGGGCTTCACTTTTAGCAATTGGAGTGTCTATGGATTTGCAATGTTCTAATGGAATCGTTTAAGGACCCTTTTGATGTAAGACTCTTGTGATAGAGCTGGCATCCTTTTAGAATGGTCCCTTTGAATTTTGACTCCAAGAATGTATGTTACTTTACCTATATCTTTCATCTCAAAATTAGATGACAATCATTCTTTAATGATAATGAGAAACTCCTTGCTATTACTAGCAAGGAGGATGTCATCTACATAGAGAGATATTATCACAAATTTATCCTTAGATTTTTTGACATACACACAGTGATCCTCATCGATCATTGTAAACTCATAGGAATTTATGGCTCAATGAATCTCAAATACTACTGTCTAGATGATTGTTTTAGCCCATAAATTGATTTGTAAACTTTACAAACTTTTTTGTTCTTGGTCCTTCACAAAGAAACCTAATGGTTGTTCCATATGGATTTCTTCATCTAGTTCTTTACTGAGAAAAGTTGTCTTAACATCTATTTGATACAATTCTAGATCAAAGTTTGCAACAATAGATAGAATCAAACGAATAGAGGCAAATCTCACAACTGGTGAGAAGGTTTCTTAATAATCTATACCTTCTTGTTAGGTGAAACCTTATGCAACTAAAGGTGCTTTATACCTTTCAATGGATCTATCTACATTGCACTTTATTTTGAGAACTCATTTGCTCACAATTGTTTGTGACCAACAGGAAGATCAACCAAGTCTCATACTTGATTTGATCTCATTGATTCCATTTCGTCTTTTTTTGTTTTGCTCCATTCTACCTTTGCAGGGCTTGAGAGAGTCGCTCATTTTCGTCTTGTACCGTGATCATAAAAGTTTCATCCTTAATCTCAAAGCAATAGCGTGGAATGCTTTTATGATTAGTTCTATGTACAAAACCTTCTTTTAGAATAAATCCAGTGATAATTTCATTACTCTCACTCAATTCAATATGTTGAATTGCTTTTACATGTTGAATTAGATTACAATTTGGATTTTTCATCTCATAAAGTTGGAAATTCCTATCAATCTCATTCCTTTAGGAAATTCATTTTCTAAGATTGTAACATCTCTTGCTTCAAATTCAATCACACTTCCATTTTCTTGTTCACCTATAAACACATATCTTTTAGAGGATTTTGAATATCTTATGAAGATACATTTCTTCCCTCTAGGACCTAGCTTCCCATTGTAGACACCTCGATTTTGAGACGACTCGTAGGCAAACTCTCTAGAAGATGTTGCTTTAGACATGGCAAGCCTAACCTCATTTGAACTTCATTTGGCATCTTGGTTACTCTAGCCTATAACAAACTCATGGTTCGATTAACAATTCAGGCAGCTAGATATGGAGCACCAATATAGAGCACCAAGCTGGCGCACCAAGGTGGAGCACCAAGCTGGCGCACCAATGTGGAGCACCAAGTTGGCGCATGGTCACTTTTCAGGGTACTGGTTGTTGGCTTTTCATCTTCTATTCTTATAACCTTCCCTTACGAGTATTCCTCCACGAATCTATGCAAGTCTACTGAGTTTCGAGGCTTTTGGCATCCCAAGGCTTTACATCTTCATTCTCTTTAAAAGGTCATCCATAAGCAACATTTTTTTATTTCTTAGCAATTCACCCACTCTTAGCAATCAACACCCCTACCTTCAGAGCATTCCCTTGCATCCCAGAGCACTCCCAATTGTGTCCAAAGCAACAAGGAGGAGACACCTTGAGCCACCCAAGGGGGAGACACCATAGGTAAGGTCCTTTACCCACCTCTCCTTATGGATTTTACATGATATTCTGGATAGAACCTGCAACTAGGCGGATGTAATGTCTATATAGTGATGTTCTTTTGTACTTTTTTGTTATTTTGGGTATTCATAATGCTGCTTTCTATATTCATTGCTTCTTTGTCATGATGATTTTTGCACTGTGTGATCTTTTTAGTAATGAATCATACTCCTATGTAACCACTAGCTATGGAACATGAGCTGTGATGCATCCTCTTTGCAAGCTTTATCATTTCCTCATGCTCCCTAAGTCAACAAGATCATTGCATGAATCATAAAATCCATCATAGGTAGTAGCTATGATCCTAAGGAACACATGAATATGCATGACTAAGGAGAGAACGATAGGAATGTTTTAGGCTTGATTATTTAACATGATCAAGTTCCCTGACATCTAGGTTAATGATCTAAATAGTCAGTAACCTAATTAGTTGCATACATCTAGCCAGGCTCTGAAATCAGATTGCAGTCTGAAACAGAGTATCTGGAGTGCACCAATCTGACGCACCAGGTTGGAGCACATAGTTGGCGCACTAGCCTGGTCACAGGGTGCAAGCAGCCTATTTTGCATCATGATTTACATGCCTTTCTGATTGTTTTGGACTTTGATCTTTCTGATGTTTGATCTCTGATATGCCATGTTCTTTCTTGCATAATTTCAGCATATAATAACACTGTTTGCTTTAGTTTTGCATCTAGTGAAGTTAGCTTGCCACTTAGATTTGGTGAACTGTTTGCTTTCCAGGACTCCTTGTGTAGAGTTCTTTTACATCAGTCTATGATCCAGACACAAGTAGCATAGCTGAGATTCATTAGCTTTTATCAGTAAAGGAGTTTTGGGGTCTTGTGTGAGGCTTTTGCCCTTGAGCACAAGACTCATGCCATGGTGTCTTGGATTTCCTCTTTCCTTTATGACTTTGTGGAAGAGGGGGAAATTCATATGTGATCAAGTGTTTTAGATGTCCATGATGCGATTTCAGATGGTTTTATGTATATTTGCAAGATTTTATATCACATAGTGTGACCGTGCTCGACCCGAGGGAGGTGGGGAAGGGTGACCACAGCCATGCCATGATGACGAAGGATGCAAGGATAGGATAGAAGGAAAAGAAAAGGGAGTCGCCACCTAGTCTTTTAGGGAAAGACGAGGAAAACCACAAAAGGATGAATGCATGGAATGCAAATGGGATGGCTGGATGTCTGCTAACCATAAGATGGGTAAGGATTCCTATTACGCACTAGGAAGGTATTAGGCACCCTCGTACGCCTGAGAAACTCGATCTTTCTAGTCCAAATGCTTGCTAAAGGCTAGATGAATGTTTGCTAAACCTGGATCATGCTCTAATCATGCTAATATGTATGCCATGACAAGACTAAATGCAAAGATCGAGATGCATGCTCATGAA
>JAMKQA010005568.1:0-33810 GCA_024699735.1 Posidonia australis
CAGTGTGCATTTCTGACAGGGAGGTCCATTGGGGACTGTTTCCTGATTGCTCAGGAAACCCTTCATTATATGAAGTCTACTAATATCAAAGGTTATTTGTTGAAAATAGACTTTGAAAAAGCTTTTGATAATATTAACTGGAATTTCCTCCTTGATTCTCTTTCTGGCCTGGGTTTTGGAGATAGGTGGATCTCTTGGATCCGTATGTGTATACAATCTGCAAAATTTTCAGTATTAATCAATGGATCACCTAAATGCTATTTTGGGGCTGCTAATGGGCTGAGGCAGGGAGATCCCCTGTCCCCACTTCTGTTCATCATTACTTTTAATGTTCTGAATGCAATGTTGAAGGTAGCCAAGAGAAATAATCTTATTTCTGGGATAGCATTTCCTAATGATGGCCCTTTAGTGGTTAATTTGCAATATGCTAATGATACTTTATTATTTTTGACTGATAATAAGGAGAATTTGATCAATGTCAAAAGAATTTTATGTTGCTTTCAGACTTACTCTGGTCTCAAAATAAATTTCTTAAAATCATCATTAACCGGAGTAGGGGTAACTCAGACAGAGCTTTTATCTTCTTGTGATATCTTGGGATGTGAGAAGCTAGATCCCCCAATCACATATCTTGGACTGCCTTTGCATTTTAAAAAAGCAAATGCTTCTAATTGGACTCTTGTGATAGAGAAAGTTACTAAGAAGCTTTCTTCATGGAAGGCCAGACATTTATCATTAGGGGGAAGACTTACTTTGGTTAATGTTGTGTTGTCAGTCATTTCAACATACTTTTTGTCTGTCCTTCATATGCCTTCAAAAATAGAGAAACAATTAGATACTTTAAGAAGTAAATTTCTATGGAATTCTTTATCTAATAATCAGAAAGGGAGGCATCTTATTAAATGGTCTCACATATGTAGATCAAAAAAACAAAATGGCTGGGGAATTCTCAATCTGAAAAACTTTAGTGCAGCCCTCAAGACCAAGTTAATATGGCAATTTTTCTCTAATGAATTCAATCTTGGTTGGAAGCTATTGATCAAGGCTAGGTATTTGCATAGGGGCCCTGGAGCAATATTAAATTCTTCTACTGCCTTTTGTTCTCCATTGTGGAGCTATTTAAAGCAGGGATTTGCTTTCTTCAATTGCTTTACTTCTGTATTGGTTGGCAATGGACTTAACACTATGTTCTGGAATCATAAATGGCTCAATGACTGTCCATTATATATCTCTATGCTTGAACTATATAGTGTAGCTAGATTTAAAAAAGCTACTATAAAGCAAACTGTGGACTATTTCCACAGAGACTTTAACAGATTGTTTTTAATATCTCAATGCTATACTATTAATTCCAGTATGCTTCAGGCTCAGTTGGAAAAATTTGTTAATATTCTGCAAACTTTATCTTTGGGTAATAGTGATGATAAATTCATTTGACGGCCCCCTAATCAAAGTCCTTTCTCTGTAAAGGCAGCATACAGTATACTTAATGATGTGGGTCTTCGTAATGGTTTCTACCAATGCATTTGGGCTAGTTGTACTCCAGTAAAATTAAAACTCTTCTCATGGTTAGTAATTAAGAATAAGAATCTGACAAAAGCAAATTTGTTGAAAAGAGCATGGACTGGGTCTCCATTATGCACATTCTGTCTTGTGAGCATTGAAAATAACAATCATTTGTTTCTAAATTGTTCTTTTGTAAGAAAGATTTGGGATTTTTTCTTGGCTTCAGTACTTTATCTTGGTCATTTTAATGTTGCTGAATTATTTCTATCTGCCCCTCATCTAAAATATTATTTGCCTTATTCTGGTTGAATTTTGTTACTTCAAATCATCCTCTGGCTAATTTGGAAAGAAAGGAATAATAGGATTTTTCGAAATTCATGTAAATTTTCTTCTTCCATTATTTTTGATATTATCTATTTGATGAATCTCTAGATAGATAATCTTGTTTCAGGATTTAAGAAGGAGGATATGAGACAATTTATTTCTGCCATGGCTTCTCAACCTGTTGACTCCTCCAATCCTTCTATCCCCTCCACTTCCAGAATCCCTTCTGGAGTTGATTCTCTGCCTCTTGGTGACTCAGGGAGAGAGTCTCTGTCTCCTGATGGACTCTAAGACACTTTATTCTGAGTAGCTTTAATTCCTTCTCATCATTGGTGTAACATTTTGATACTATATTTTCACTGTTTGCCAATAGATCTGTAATTTTAATACTGGACAATGTTTTCTTACCGGGCATTTTAAGCTGATGAAATATTAAAAAGCTAAACCTTTTCCAAAAAAAAAAAACTATAGCTGTTGGATTCGATGTTGCTTCACTGCATTCCTAAAAAGGTAGAGGAAAATGAATAAAGACATCAGAGCAAAATTAACAATCGTCTGTAAAGCTCGATTCCGACAATCATATATGATACAATGTCTACACCAATATAAAGAACAAAAGCTGGAAATAAAGAAAAGGATAAAATAACGAGGAGGAGGAGGGGGGAGAGAGAGAGAGAAACATAACCAAAAAAAAAATAAAGGGATTAAACTGTACAATTTTTTTTCATTTACATAGAAGAAAGAAGATCTCTCATTTCTGCGACCGATGGGATCGTTTCACTAGGGTACACTTTGGCAATAAGCTGGACAAAGCTTTCATACTTATCCAAAAATTGCTTCTGCAAAAAAAATGAAAAAAATGATAGAAAATAGTTCATGGTTTTTCTCCAACTGAGTTCTTAATCGGTCCATTTTTTGAAAAGGAAAACGATAAACATAAGTTTAGCAGAATAGATTTAAAAATTATATTCAAACATGCACATACCCAATCCAAAATGATTTTAACAAAAATTTAGCTGGGATCATTATTTTAACGAAAATGATTTTAACATGCACGTACCTTATCCAAGTCCAGATCTCGTGCTTGACCATTATTATGCACGGTTAATATGCACAAAACCTTCTCGATATTTTCACAATAAAGGAAAGGAGACCAAAACAAAGATCATTCATTTTTGAAAACCACAACTAGGAACAGACGTCATGAAACATTTTTTACTTGATGACTCACAGAAAGCGCACGTTTCCTCCCCTCTCCGTCCCCAAGCGCTCTGTTAATAGTGTTCACAGAAACCCTCGTCGTCGTCGCCTCCCCTCTCGCGGCCATCCCTCTCCCTCTGGCAATCCGCCCCGTCGCCATGGCTCTCGATCTAGTAGGCTTCTGTAGCAAGCCACTGAGTTTGGCTGGGGAGCCTTCAAATCTCGACTGCTGGAGGACGATGTCCTCCCGGAGGTGCCGATCTGGAGCAATCGACGGTGTCGAGTTAGATCTGGACCCCAGGCAGGCTCGCAGCCTCCCTCCCTCCCGGCAGGTAAGCACCCCTGGGAAGTTCCTTACTTCCCCTCCTTTTGACTTCGAGAGTCGATCTGGCCCCTCTCTGGGATTCAGTTCTCCGAATCCTTGGATTTTCCCTTCTCCTGAGGTCTTCCGACTTAGTTCTGTTAATCTGAATGTAACATTTTTTGATAGATTTTACTACTGCTTTTCTCACTTGCGTAACATTGATATGATTATTGATAGATTCATATGTGTTAAAGAGATTTATCCTTGCTGACTCAATAATCTTGTTTGTTGTCATCTGAGTGAGGATTTGAGATTTGACTATGCTTTTAGCGAGTTTATTCTTCCTTCAATTATGTTTTATGTTCCTCCTTTGCTCCTCCGTCGGCAAGAGAAATCGCCTAGTGTTGTTTCTGTTTCGGTTCCAGCACGGACTTCGGTCTCGAGTCCATTGTGTCATGATCCGATGGTTCATAGTGATTTAATTTTAAGTTTAGAGTTGTTATTTTTCGACTCTGATCCAGTGTTTTCCACCGCCGCACCGACTGATTTGCCGATGGGCTTTCGCCGGAATAGCTTCGGTTCCGTTCGTCTCTGGGAGACGAAGGGTCGACACTCTTCTTTTAGCTCTAACACTTCCTCCATTAATTCTTCTGTCGTCTCGAACTTCGTGTGGGACTTCTCTTTGTACTACCCCCAACATTTATTAAGGAGCAGAAGGATTTATCCTCTTCTGTTCCTTTTTGTCAGGGTAATCACCTTGATAATTGTCATTATAGTAATGACTCTCCGTTATCCTCCTCTTATTCCCCCGTTAATGATCTTACGTGGCAACTTAACCCTTAGAGCAACTTGAGTGCGTTGTCGGACATCGCTGTTTCTCTGTCAAAAGTTGTCAGGCCTTCTCTGACAGCAGCTACTCCTGAGGATGCGTATCGACGTCCTATCTCCTCCTACATTAATGGCCAGGAGGTTCTCTGCGAGAACAATCTTTCTCTCCTTCTACCCTGACAAGCATTAACTACCCGTGATCCCCCACCTCTGGCAAGAAGATGTGCTGCGACTGTCATAATTCCGTTTCTGTCCCTCTCTCCCACGGCTCTCGTTTTGCCGTTCTATCTTCTCCCCCTGTTCATAATTCAAAAAATCTTCGTCGCCAAGCTTCTTCTCACTGCTTTGGCGATTTTGAAGAAGAAGGGTGGACTACGGTCAAAAACAAAAGGACTCTCTCGCCTCTGGTAAGTTACTATCGCGCGAATGGCCGTTGTTTTACCTGCGACCTTCGTGGTCACTCTAAAAAATATTGTAGATACTCTGGTGTTTGCTACAAGTGTAACTCTCCCTTACATTTAGTAGCAATTTGTAAATTTTTTCAGGCACAGGATCCTCTTCTTCTGTAGTTACTAATATGGAGGGTCTTTCCCCCCACAATCCTACTATTATCCCATCCTTTGACGAGACCTGTAATCTCTTCCTCTCCTTCTCCTATTGTGCCATTGTCACGGCACATTCGTCACTACTTACCAATGAGTCCTTAGAACAGCACATCTCTAGTACTTAGCCTCCTACCTCTAGAGTGGAAGTGAAGAATTTCTCTCCTGGGAAGTTTCTTTTGATATTCCAATCGCCTCAGGTTAAAAACGATACCCTCAACCTATATGGATCCTCCCTTCAAGCCCTCTCTGCATCCTTTATATATTAGACCCCTAACTCAAATGCAGTCTTTACTCTGAGAGAGGAGGGGATATGGATTATGTTAGAAGGGATTCCCCACCACCTATGGTCCATAGATGTCTTCTGTCGTATGACTTCTGAATTTACTGACCTCCTAGAGGTTGACCTACCCATTGATCGGGTCAAGTATCTAGGCTTTGCTAGAATCAGGGTTAGGGTTCATCAGGGTGAGGAGATACCTGATATGAGATTTTTTGCTTTTGGTAGAATAGTTTATCCTATCAAATACAGACGCAGCTGGGATATTTGTTCTACTTCCTTTACTAATGTACAACCTGCTCCCTCTTGGCCAACCCAGAAGTCCCTAAACCCTGATCCTAAAGGCCTCAACCCCACTAGGAAGCCTTTCAAAAATAATAAGGGCTGGAGAGGAAGCAAAAGTGAAAAAGTTCCCAGAGGGGGTAAAAACGTCTAAACTAGGACCTTCTCTTTCTCTACACAATTCGCTCCTTCTGTTAATCCTGCTGGTCTGCTACTCACTCCAATCCCTTCTAGTGGCTACCCCAATTCTTCCCCCTCCTTCTCTGCTGAGGCCATACCTAATATGGCTAACCAGGTGGCAGAGACTTCTACTACAATGGTCACTTCTAAGTTTGTGGAGGCTGAGCTCAAGGCCAGAAATATTTCAAGGGTCAAATTTAAAAAAATCATGACGATTTATGACTACCTGGAAACTGATGACCTGAACACTACTGATCCTGAGACTCCAACTTCTCTCCCAGCCACTCCACTACATGCTCCAAGTTATTTACAACAACATTCTCCTACTCTTTTTAATTACAATCCTCTCAATTATTCTGATAACAATGTTCAATATGTAAGTGCTCAATTAGATGACACTGTAATGTCCTCTAACTCATCCTCTGCTCATCCTGCCACTGAGGATCCTTTGCACTGGGATTCGTATGTACAATTTCATGTCTTCTGTGATAAGATTGGAATACACCTCAATTCCACAGAGGATGCCAAACAATTTCTTAACCAAGTTAGAACAGACCAAGGAAAGGTACCAATCATTTTAGAGGACAATTATGCCAATGGGGAGGGGTTATGTTCTCCTCGTTTTTCCCACAATACCTAATAATTATTGCAGCTTGGAATATTAGAGGTTTGGGTACTAGTGATAAAGTAAGAACAGTACATAGCTTTATTACATCTAATAAATGTGACTTGATCACCATCAGTGAAACTAAGAAGGAATCTTTTATCCAAGGTTTCCTTCATTCATTAGGGGGAAAAAGATTAACTCCTGGCTTCATCTTCCCTCTATGGGGGCCTCAGGAGGTATTCTCATTGGATGGGATGATAGGATACTGAAACTTAAAAGTAATCTCTCTATAGTCTACAGTTTATCTTTAAATTTCACTAATCATAAGGATGGAGTTGATTGGTGGTTCACAGGAGTATATGGTCCCTGTGATAGGAACTTAAAGGAAGATTTTCTTGAGGAATTACAAAACCTCTACACTCTGGTTAATAAGAATTGGGTTCTTGGTAGTGATTTTAATATCATCAGGTTTTCTCACGAGCATTCTGCCTGGCCCAGAACAAATACCCACATGAGAGGCTTAAATGTTTTTATTGAAAATAATTACTTAGTAGAACTCCCCCCAATAATTATTCCTATACTTGGTCTAACTTCCAGTCTAATCCTACTATGGTCAAACTTGACCGATTCCTCATTTTCTCATATTGGTCGGGCATATTCCCATATGCTTATTGCTATGGGAAAGCAAGAGTTATCTCTGATCATATTTCCATTATATTGAATACGACCCCACCTGATTGGAGGGCTACTCCATTCAAATTTTATAAATCATGGTTTCTTGTTAATGGATTTGAGCAATATATTCAGGACTATTGGCAGACATCCAATTACTCCTATCCCTCATCTACATCCACAGTTGCCTTTACCTCCAGACTGAAACATGTAAAACAGCATCTTAAAAGCTGAGCTAGCCCAATCAGGGAAGAGAGAAGTCACAGGTTAAAATACATAGAGTCCCAAATACAACATATTGATGAAATAACTGAAACCTCTATTCTTACCAATGAGGCCTGGGAAGCAAAAAAGACATATAGATTAGAATACTTAACACTCTTAAAAGAGCAATAAATCTATTGGAAACTGAAATCCAGAACTCAATGGTTAAAAGAAGGTGATTCAAATACAGTCTTCTTCCACAATATGGTTAAATGTCACAGGAGGGTTAACAACATCTCTTCCTTGTTAATAAACAATGTCTTGATTGACTCCCTTCAGATAAAATGTAAGGAGTTGGAATCTCATTTCCTTCTACTATTTAACAAACGGGAAGGAATCAGAGTCTCCTTAAAATAGGATATCTTAATCCCTACTAAGATACCTCAGCCTGATCTCCTAGAGCTACCTTTCTCAGAAGAGAAAATTAAGAAGAATGTTTTTAACCTCCCTAGTGATAAGGCTCTAGGTCCAGATGGCTTCCCTCTTACCTTTTTTCACCATTTTTGGGATCTCCTTAAAACAGACATATACTACATCTTTCAGGACCTTCACTCCTCAAGTGACCCTGAATTCCTTGTCCCTTTCAACCAGACCTTTATTGCTCTAATCCCAAAGAGAAATGGTGCTCTGCTTATTAAGGATTTTAGACCTATTAGTCTAGTGAACAGTATTTATAAGATCATCACAAAACCTTGGCTACCAGATTATCTTCAATTTTAAATTTGGCAATAGATCAAACTCAATGTGCCTTTTTACCTGGAAGATCAATTGGTGATTGCTTTCTTGTAACTCAAGAAACTTTACATTACATGAAAACCCACAATATACCTAGATATATTCTAAAGTTGGACTTCGAAAAGACCTTTGATAATATCAATTGAGATTTCCTTTTGGATTCCCTTAAAGGATTTGGATTTGGACAAGGATGAATATCCTAGGTTAAAATGTGCATAAGTACTGCTAAATTCTCTATCTTGGTAAATGGATCTCCTAAAGGATACTTTGGTGCAAATAATGGATTAAGGCAAGGAGATCCTATATCTCCCTTACTATTCCTTATAGCTACTCACATTCTAAATCGAAGGCTAAGTCTGGTACAGATTAATCACCTTATTTCTGGCATACAATTCCCACATGGGGGGCCATCTGTAGTTAATATCTAGTATGCCGATGATACTATTTTGTTTTTATCTGATAGTAGTGCAAATATGATAAATATTAAAAGAATTTTGTGTTGCTTTCAAACTTACTCTGGATTAAAAATTAATTTCCAAAAATCCTCCCTTACTGGTATTAGGGTCAATCAAAACTCCATTGATAACTACTGTGCTGTGGATCAGCTGAGTTACCAATAATATACCTTGGTTTACCTTTGCACTTCAAAAGAGCCACCTATAGGGATTGGACGCCAGTTATAGAGAGAATTTCCACAAAACTCACCCTATGGAAGGCCAAGAACCTAAGTTTGGGTGGTAAGTTGACTCTGCTTAATGCAGTCTTCTCTGCAATCCCTACCTATTACTTGTCAGTCCTGCACTTACCAACTGAAGTGGAGAAGCAAATTGATAAAATTAGAAGTAGATTTCTATGGAATTCTTTTTTCCCTAACCAGAAAGGCATACATTTGGTGAAATGGGCATCTCTGTGTAGAGATAAAAATCAGAGAGGATGGAGGATCATCAACCTTAGGAACTTTAGCTTTGCCTTAAAAACCAAATTACTATGGCAGCTTATATCTGACAGACACCAAATGAAATGGAAAGAACTTGTTAAGGTGAGATATCTTAATACCACCTAGCCAGGTGCTTTACTCAACTCCTCAATTAATAGAGGCTCTCCTTTATGGCAAATCCTGAAATCCTGTTATGACATTCTCAATTGTTTTACTTCCTCCTAGATTCACAATGGTGTAAACACTATATTTTGGGAAAATAAATGGTGACATGGTGTGAAATTAAAATTTCATCTTCCTGAACTATTTAATGCAACCAGATATAAAAAAGCCTCTTTAAAGGATATCTTGGATCTCTACAGATTTGACTTTCATAAATTATTTGATTATACTAAGATATCTTCAGATACTCTTTCCCTTCTTCAAGTCCAGGTAGAAGTACTTGACTCCATACTCCAATCTGTCTCTTTGGTGTCAGATGCAGACACCCTGCTTTCGCTACCGAACTATACTAATATTTTTTCAGTAAATTCTTGTTACAAATCTTTAAATGATGGAGGCTTACGTTTCTCCTTATATAACAATATTTGGTGCAAATGGATACCATTAAAAGTAAAGTTGTTCTTTTGGTTAGTATTAAATAATAAAAACTTGACTAAAGATAATCTTACTAAAAGAGGATGGGATGGCTCTTGCACCTGTATGTTCTGTAATATGCAATATGAAACTAATATTCATTTGTTTATGAATTGTACCTTCATATGGCATATTTGGAGATTTTTTCTTCTCACGGAGCTATATCTTGGTTTCTTTAACATTGCTGATTTGTTCAACAATTTGCCTCCACTTAGATTCAAGTTAAATATGAGGGGTTGGATTGTTTTACTCCACATCATCTTCTGGCTAACTTGGAAGGAAAGAAATAATAGAATTTTCAGAGACTATCAAAAAACTCATGCAATGATTATTTTTGATATTATTTCTACTATGCATCACTGGATAGACACTTATGCAACAGGATTCCAAAAAGAAGAAATCCTACACTCTATCTCGTCCATGCATAATACGTGGACCAAGGAACTTGCCCCAAACAATCCTATCTCTTCCAGGGATCCTTCTGAAGCTCTCCCACCTCACTAGGCAAATCGAGACCTCAATATGTCCAATTCCTCTGATCAGGGATTGATGCTCCTTAACTAATTGCCCTGCCTTCTAATTGGTGTTTCTTTTTGGGACTCTATATTATATTTATGTCTTTACTGATTTGGTGAGGATTGGAACCTCGCATTCCATTCATGAGAAATTATGGACTTGTATTTCTTTTCAGCATAGATCTGTAATATTCTTAAACTTGTTGAACCTTTCCAATGACTTTCATGCCTGAAGCTTATATCATATTAATACTACCGTTTTCAAAAAAAAAAATATTTTCACAATAAGTCAAAGATTTCTGCAGTGGCTGGAAATCATTCACCGACCAACGAAAAGGTGCACCATGCACCAGCAACAGAGCTGCAGTACTCCTAGGCAAAATGACCGCCACGGCATGCCACCTTACAAAACTACCTACACTACTCGTTAACAAATGACCCAAAACAAAGCAGGCACCACGATATTATACACCCACCTGGACGTCTACACGGTGCTCACCAAATTTTCAGAAAGTTGAGCTGTGCGTTGGCTTATCTCTACAAGAATGACCTAGGATCCATTTGGAATTGGATTTGGAATTACAGCTTTTCACAAGAAGTATTTTTATAAAACAAAAAATCCAAATGGATCTTTCTTAAGTCTTCCTTACAAAGCTTTTTGTGAAAAGCAATGACCAACTATTATGTGGTTTTGAATAAAAAAAACTAGATATTTAGATAAGTTATATGGATATCCATGTAAAGGAGTCACCCTTATAGATATATAATCCCTCTAGTAATGCAAAATAATTTTCCTTTCTCTCCTAATTAACATGGTACCAAAGCAATAACGCAACGTAAAGAGAAAAAGAGAAAACAAAACCCGCTGCCACCCACCAACCACCACAGTCTGCGACACGCGCTGTCGTCATTCATATGACCATCCAGGCCTACCTAGCAGCTCTTCCAGCCGTTCCAGGCCACTCTAGGTGCTCCTCCAGCCACTGCAGAGTCTCTGACTTCTTCCTCTATCGTCGTCGGTAATTTCTAGGGCAACCAACGGTTATGTGCAGCCAATCATTGGTTATCCAGCCATGTTTTAGGCTGTCTCAATTCTTGTTGCCTTATTAATGTACCTAGGGTTGTGTGTGTGCCTTAGGTGTGCCATTTAGTATAATTTTTGGTTGGAAACGTGCCGTCCAGCAAGTTTTCCGTAGTTTTTTGGTCAAAATCAAACCGTTTCTACCCGTTTCAGTGAGTTTTTGCTGTCGATCAAATTTGGTTTCTTTTGGTTATAGCCTACTCACGTAATGCTTGGATCTAAGGTCTTTCTGTCAACTCGATAAAGTTAGATAAGAAAAACTACTTACTGTGGTGTCAAAGCTTTGAGATGTTTTTGGGAGCACATGGGAAGATTAGCTATATTACACATCCTTTATCTAATGTTTTTTTTTTTTTTGTAAACGGTAATTGATATATATTACACTTAAACACTTGACTATGAGAAACCACCACCAAGTGATGTAATATATATGATGTCCGTGGGATCACAAAGAGACTTCATCACTAGACCAAGTGACTGCAGACATCCTCTACCTAATGTGAAAGACGCCGCTTACGATGACTGATTAGTTAACAGCATAGACGAGAAGGTCTCTCGTAGCGTGATGCTTCTCAAGTCAGTCAAGAAGATAAAAAATACACTGTGCAACACGTATGGCAAGAGAACAACATTATCAGAGTTTTTGAAATCTATAGGCAGTTATTTACTCATCAACAAGGGAAACTCTCAGTTCATGAATTTATAGTACTCTTTGAATCCTACTTGACAAGTTAAAGATATATCAACTATTTGTAGCTAACATTTCGAAAATGAGGAAGTACAGAGAAGAGTTGACAGTTGCAATCTTTTTGTAGCTTTGTATCTTCCTTACAAAGTTATAATAAACCAACTTTTAGTTCATGATTTTTCATCAAAAGTGCATTTTTCCCAACGTAACACCAAATGGACCCAAATACTAGGCAAGTCCAATAAAAGAATATTTTTCCACATTAACTAGAGCAAAGCTCTCTCATTCAATCGGATAACATTCTAGATGTCTTATTAGTCCCTAACTCTGAATGGAAAAAACTGGTATTCTATTTCTCTTCAAGCAAAAGAAAAACCAAGTAGTTTCAAAAGGTTTACAGCTTTATATGAGTAAAAGACAGCATGATTTCAACATTCAATATGAAAGACAAATTGTTGACTAAAACTAAATGTAATGTGCATGAGATTTCTGGTTAAAATCTTCTTAATGCAACATGATTATGGCGTTTCAATAATGTTCTCAAGTACATAATAAAATCTTTGATACTACATATAAAATCGAAGATTATATGCATACCTTGCATTTATCCCATAAAGAAGGCAGCAACTCCTCAGAGGTTAAGTTCTTCTGCAGCCTCTTAGACATACCAATAATTGATTTATCAACCTGGCAACAGAATACACCATTTCAACACTAAATGGATAATATATTAATTGGATGCGTGAATCAACGTTGCTACAAACTTACTCCAGAAAAACTTGTTTTCAATGTTTTCCGAAGGTCCACTTTTGACAGTCCAATCTGGAACGGTATCTGAGAGTATTCAGCAGAAAATGTTTTTAGAACAAAATTTTGCACATTCAAATTCCTTGATTTTGCACATTCAAATTCAAACTTCCTCTCTTCAAGTTTGTTTCAGTGCCTTGTTAGAGCAGCTTGATTTTGGAATTTGACAACTATAGCTTGTTAAACTACTTGTTGTATAGACTACTCGCATGTCCATCTCAAATACTTGCTGTTGTTGGACAATCTATCACTAACACTGTTCTGCATCATCAGATTGGTTGTCTTTCTCCTTTACATCGACGTACTAGCTTGGGTTGTAAACTTGGCAACATTTATAACTCGCTTGTCCTATTAGTGTTTCTTTCAGTTCTGCTATGTTTAATATGGTTCATCCTGATGTTTGAGGTCCTGCACCTTATGTTTCAAGATTTGGACAGAAGTACTATGTTACTTTTAGTGATGCATTTTCTCATTATAAATGGATTTGCTTTATGCCTTCTTGTAGTGAGTTTCTTCATATTTAACTAGTCAGTTGCTTGTATGTTAGAAACTCATTTCATATAAAGATCATAATCTTTATCTGATGTGATGTATCATGGAAGTACATATCCCATTCTTTTTTCCCCATTTTTTGATCTCAGGGAACTTTTCCTCAGCTTTCTTGTGTTGAGTTTCATGCAACGAATGGATTGAACTTAAGCACCATCATATCCTTCAACCATGCTCTCATATAGTCGGGTTTGTTCCTCCTCGTTTCTAAGATGAGGTTTTTCACATATTTGTAAAAGAAAAGGATGTTATTGCCCACCTCTCCCGACTAAAGCTCCCAAGCTCTCTTTCATAATACAATATCTTCCAATTCTAATGACTATATCAATTGACCTTTTGTCAAAGGAGAGTATGTGCATAAATTATACGAAAAGGAACATTTCCCTTGGAACCAAAGGAAGGGACTTCAGGGGAGGTCTTTTTTTTCAGGGGAAAGACAAAATAGCTGTGAATCAATAATAGTACAGTTATTAAAAGAATATATGAAATGGAAGTATTACTTTTTCTGATATAAATATCCAAAACCACAACTTTTGATCAAGCATAAGATTATATAATTTGGACCATCATGTTATGCTTGAGTTAAGTGTGTGAAATTAGGTTGTTTATTAAAGCCAAAGTGGGGATTTGAATAAATGCTGACTTGCTGTTTAAAATAAAAAGCAATTAGATTGACTTTAAAGAAACACTGTAGATTTTTAGATTCTCAATTATCGCAACTTTACATAAGCAAATTCTTATACTTGCATTAGTTAAGCTAATAACTCAATAAGATTTTAACTTTTATCCTGAGTTTTCATGTGCAACCTTTTTTCAGGTTCTATACTGATGTGAATATTGAAGGTAAGCCAAGAAAAGCAGGGAATGGTGAAGAAGGCTGAGAAGGGGTGACCTTCAGATGCATTAATAACATGTTAAGGTGGATATTTTTGTTAACAAATAGAATTTCTACAATAGTCGTGAGCAAGCAAGGATTATCTAATCATAGAAATGTTACAAGAATATCATAAAAAGTAGAGGCAAAAGTTGCTGATCAGTAAGAGTATAATTTAAAGCAAAATAAGAGTACAGTTCAGCCATGCTGTTATATCTATATTCTACTACTGATTCTTACAATTTAACTCACAAGTGTATCATTTAATCACCCAAATAAGAGGAAAAAAATCAACATATTGATGACATGTAGTTTTTTCTCACCTCCTCTGCTGCAATAGTATACATTGCATCCTCGATTCTCTGAGCAAACTGAAATAATCTCTCAAAGTGCTGCATACAAGTGACAGAAAATGTGTTTTACAACCATTTAACAATGATCCATGTCGTAAATCATTAATAAAGTTAGTATTTTTCCCTCAAAAGTAACAGAAGAATATCCTGCTAGAAGACTAATAGTGCAGACTAGATAAAAAGATACTTACGATATATATGATCATATTGAGATGGTTCGTGCAAGCCTGCTCATATGATTCACTTGCTTGATGATAAAATTTTGCGAGTGTAGGCACAACATTAGCCAACTCATAGAGACTGCATCAGAAGACTTACGTTAAGCTTGTTATTCACTTGATTCTAGATAGGCAAGTATTTATCTATAACAGAAAATAAATTTGTTATCAACGTAAAATAATCAATGTTTGACAACCTGTTCTGGAAAGCTGCATAGTTCTCTATGAGTACAATATCAGGATTCTTTATTTCAGCTTGCGAAATTTTCTCCAAAGTCACAAACATTATACTAACCTGTTGCAGCAACCACCTCCAGATAATAAAGCTCAATCTCATCATTTTAGAAAATTTAAAAAATGACAGTGCAATCAACATCAAAATTTTGTCCTACCATTAATTAGAATTATTACTACGCAACAAGAGTTCAGATTTTAAGGCTAAAGAAAATATATATTTCCTATCCAAGTTTCAAATTCATACTCTAGCTGGACAAATATTTGTATTGTCATTACTGATTAGTTAGTGTTAACAGATAGGGTTCACACATGTTAAACTCACAATTTTTGTGTAAGCCTGATCAACCAAATCCCTAGATTGTCCCTGAATGTATTGCTCCATACGAGTAGCAAGAGTTGCAAATCTATAAGCAAAAAAACAAACAAGTATTTGCAATTAGGTATAATTTAAACAGAAACTTAATAAAATGTTTTAGCAAATTGATAAATATTCAGCATGATAAGTTGTACAAGATAATTTATTGATTAATGAAAAATTCATCGACATTATTCTAGACAGAACAATATCAACAAATTAATATCAATAGATTAGGAGCAACAAGTTAATAATATGCAATTGAAACATGGTTAATGAAATGTCTGCTTTTATGGCATCAAATATGATGGGGATAAAAAGAAAGTGGGAATGGGGTTTATTTGGCAATAACAGTGTTTTGTAGGTTGATTGTTGCTATGTATTCCTAACAAGGACTTTGCTCAACTATAGCTGGATGCTTGCAACAAAATAAAAGCATGTGCTTTTCTAGTGGACTAATTGTTTACTTGTCAAAAGAAAGTAAGCTTTTAATGACAAACATGTAGTCCATGCATACTTGTCAGACAAAAATTTCTTTCACCTTGCAACCTTACATTGGTTCTTAAAAAGTGCTATGAAAATATGTAAGGAACAAACTTTACAAATATAAGCATTTAACCCTCTAAAAAACATGTGGATTCCTAACCAGGGAAATGGACCACACTTACATCACACACAATACTTGAACATAATCCTTGCTAATGGAAAATATGCTTCACATAGATATTTAAATAAATTACTTTGGAATGTAGGATAAAACTCCCATTTGCCTCACATTGCGTTCATTCCTCTCAATTTGATGGCAAGCTTCATCAACAAACTGCGATGAAAATTATCAGTAATCCAATCATTTAATCATATGCAAGTTGCAATGGAAATACCAAACCATGAAAGAAAATTTGTTGCAATACCTTACTGAACTGCATTGAAATTCTTGTTTCCAGGTCATCAAGCAAGATGCGCACAAATCCTGCTGCATCAGCCTTTTGACCAGAAAGATAGCTTTCAGTGATCCCATGCATGGATATGCAACGCAGAGGATCAATCTTGTAAGCCCAATCTACCACTGCATAGAAGTCTTCCTACAAAATATAGAATACAAGAGATTATATAAGTCAAAATCAGACATTGTTTTTTTATCTATGTTTGTTTGTTCTTTCCGGCCATCATCTTCACAAAGGGCCATTATATTTCTCGATTTTCCTCTTTTGATCTTTTCAATAAACAAAAGCCCTTTCTCAGTTGCTAAAAAAAAGGCTTTTCCCATGCATAAATGAATGGAGTTCACCACTTGAAGCCTAGCATGCATTAACATATATATGAGAATGGAGACATGGAGTATGGGCCATTTCTAGAAATTTAGTCAAAACAGGAGAATTGTATTACTCAAAAGGCATTTGAAAACAATTATTGTTATCATAGTATCATGTCTAATTTCAGAAGCATGCATATGCAAGGCAACAGCAATATCAATAGTAAACATTAGTAAATAACAACAACTAGGTTTACAACCATATGTTTCTCTGCCCAGGTTGAACTATCTGTTTGGCCACAGAAGGTTTCTTGTAGGTTGCAACAGAGAATAGCAATAAGGAAGTCCAAAAGATGAATAGCTACATAGCAACATGATCAGCCCCTTGAATCCATCTCAGCCATTTCTTTGTAAAACCTATTGAGTATATCTGCCAGTCCTAACCAGCCTAAACCTTTATAAATGTCTTGCTGTACCATACAAATATTTCACAGCTTTGGATGTGGCAAATGGTGGACACCTCACGAAAACTTTCACCATCATTTCCCATCAAACAACCTAGCTAGATATTGACTGATATTATTTCTGTCAAACGGAATCTAAGAATGGATAAAATAAACCTGGATGACAGTGTGAAGAACTCCTCACCTGGATACCCTCAAGCAATTCTTGAAGAGCTTCATTTAGGGAGTCCAGCTCAGCAGGGTTTTTATCTGGAAATGGAAGAACTCGATTGGTGAGGAAACATATAAAGAAGTTATTTTAAGGAATTAATGTGTACAAGATCTCGCTATGTTAATTCATTAAATTTTAAATGGGGACAGAAAAGAAGAAATGTTTACTCTGCTTGACATCAGATTCATCAATGTCCATGATTCCCAAATTGTCATCATTCATATCATTCCCGTCTAGTCCAATTTTTTTACCATTAGCAGGAGAATTAGGGGATACAAATGTGGAAACCTCAAAGCACATGAAATGTGCAAAAAAAGAACTCTGCAAAAGTCAGGAAAATAGTAGAAAGCCTCAGGCTGTGGTAAGTTTCACTAAATGAATAAAGATGTGGGGGAAAAAAAGGTGACCTCATCCACAAGAAGAGGAATAAAAATTGTAAGCATCTTTGAGTATGCTTTAGAAACATTGGAGGTATCAACACTATTTGCCGCTTGACTAGAACCTATAGAAGATTCGAGCCAGACTTGTGGATTTTTTGACGCCTTGGTACTAGCACGAAGCTCATTTGCAAACTCACGAGCCTGATAAAGACAAGTTAATATAAAGAATGTGAGCACAATATCATTGTTCAGAAGAAAATAAAATCATGTAATTCATGCAAATGCATATCAATACCAATTAAACGCCAGACAAACAATTTAAGCAATCTATGTGATAAATTCTTTGCCAATAAATAAAAACAATGATATGAAAAATTCTTTGATTAAAATAAAAAAATGCTTTCTGGACTGTCAAAAACATGTGAGCAAGGAACAAGACCTCTAAGCTTGAATGGTAAGCTGCTGCACAAGAATTTGGCAAGCTTTCTGGGTTGTAAATTGTGGAGTGTACATGCTCCAAATACAAACAAAGTGAAGGAAGTCATCTTGAAAAGTCTTTATCAAAGTGCATAAAAACTATGTTTTCTAGCCAAACACGTGAGAACAAATGACTACACCATATAAAAGTAAGGATAAGCACAGAGAGGCTGAGGAGAAAACGTACTTCCAAGAAATTCTAGTAAAAATACAGGTTTTAAAATGCAATTCTAAAAGCAATGGAATGCCTTTGGATGGATAGAATTCACAAGGAAAAGAACAATGAACTGTTGGCAAGTTCTAAGCAATCAAATTGAACTACTGAAATGTATCCACAAACAAATGAAGCCAATTATGCACATTATGCAACAAAATCAAACTAAGAGAAAATATTCTAATCAGTACAACAAAAAGAGCTCCAAACCTCACGGCGAAGTAGCAAATTAAGGGAATGGCAGTAAGCCTTTCTCAGAGGCCCCAAGCAGTTCTTGTCAAGACTCTGAAACAACAATGCTGGCTCATGAAACAAGCCAAAGCTATAGAAAGGATAGAGTTATCGTTTTTGATATGTGCTAACCTTCAAATGCTGCAAAAGCCTTGCATAAGTTCTGCACTTGTACCTTAGGTCAGCATGATCAGGCCTCTTCAATTGGCCTCGCTACATGATTTCAGAGAAGAAACTGCTATGAATTTATTTTGTGGTAGAAAATCAAGTTGCTAGTGGCCTCAAAAATGTTTGGAATTGAAAATTACCTGGGAGAAGTAGCTTTTATCACCTATCATAAAATCCACTAAACTTGAAAAATAGTTCCTCAGGAAGTCAGATGCTAGGCGGACAAATGTGCTCTTCAACCTTTCTAATTCTGCACGCTTCTCCTTAACCTATATTGAAAAGATAATTTATAGTCCAACTTAATTCAAACACTAAACTGAAAATCACAATTATACAGGGTATTTGAGATTTCTACCATACTAAAATGTCTCACAGAAAATAAAATATTTCTAATTCCTAAGGTTGTGTCTGTTAATGAACTCAAAATTGCTGACTTTGCAGCAGTCACTTACTCTGAAAATTCATTTCCAAATGCATATTAGGCTAGCATTAGGCTCAGGATACACATTCTGACAAATTCCCAGTATAATTATGTGTAAAACAGACACCTCTGATCCAGCTTTAATGATTTATGTTTGCTTGTGTTAGGAATAAAAATAAAAGAAACTACATACAGCTCGCATATTTGCATAGCAAGAATCCAGATTTGGCACTTCAAGTGAATGTAAAGCACCACTTAACCATTCACAGGCTTCAATGTTTTTCAGCATATGTGACTCGTCAAATGAACCTCCAGTTAGAGATGCTGCAAACTGTCATTGAGGAAGATAAAGTCAATTTTTCAGTTATAGTTTATTAGTTCAACTTCAATGGTATTGAATTCTCAACTTCAGAAAACATACACCAGAAGGAATTCGCAGGTGTTCAAGTAGTTTGTCAAGTTCCTCAACAAGTGCCTTGTTGTTCACAGACTGCAACTCCAACTTGTTGTTTCGAGATTCTATCTAAAAACATCCAGTGGAAAACATGGAAAGGACGTAAGCATAAAATACATGCTCCTCTGAAGGAACAAATGTGTAAAATCCAATTAAATAGCAGAACAAGGGCTGCTATTCAGGTACCATCTGAATGGCGGCAACTTTTTCTGGTAAAGTCCCAAACAAGGCCATCAAGAAGCATTGAGGGAATCAGCTTCTCGCCCTTTGACCCACGTTTTCTTGCCCAATCCAGAAAGTGAGAAACAAACCTACTTACTATGTATGCAATTTTAAAGATAAGTTGGGTTCAAAAAAAATAGTCTAGTGCAACTATAGTTGCTTGTGAATCAGGATTGACAAGAAAAATCCTAAAAATTCACTCTCTATGAAGATTATTCTAAAACCATTTTGGTCATAGCAAAGTTCTGACTCATCCATCTGGATGATTTTATCCTTCAAGGTAACCACCGTGGGACTAGGAAAAAAATATATCATGACTGAAGCAATAACCCTTAGCACATAGAGAAACAAAATAATAGGAAAGGAATACCCCCTCAGCTCCTACTTTCTACAATACAGGCATAATGTAAACCAATTAAAAGGTGCAGATAGAGAGCAAGGCTGACATCATCATATTATTGTGACTCACTGCCCATCCAGATGGCATCAACATGCTAGACCAACTCATTATATGAATGAGGGCAAACAAACACGGTGTTTCAGATAATAAACTCTTTTTGCAAGCCAAGACAAAAACCTTTATGATGTATTTATTTGCTGCTAACTAAAATATTGAAAGCAACATACTGATTCAATATCCTCTCTCATATGTCTGAGTTTCACATTAAAAATCCTTAACCACTCGTCCATATCATCCACAGACAGTGTAGCTGCTTCCAGTCCCATCAAAACCTGCGTAAATTCACCTGTTGGCTAAGAGGATTTTTCTTTACAACTAGATACACGTTACAATAATGTTATACTTTATCAAACACAACCAGGACAACATTGCAGAATTTCAAGACAACATACTCTGTACAATTTGATAAAAGTTAAAATAGTAATCTGTCAATAATCGTCATGAATTCCATTATCAATAATAGTTTGAAAAAAAATAACCCTAGATCAAGACACTTTAGAATGTGATGCATTCATTGTATCAATATCATTATTGTGTTCTTGCACTTGTATAGGCTGTCTGCTCTGTAATTTTTAGACTATTTTTGGATAAGATGACCAAGTAGGTAGATTTAGCATGACATTTAATTATTAAAGTTAATCACAAGTACCTCCTCCACCAAAGGCTCATTTTCCAGAAGGGCATGAACATTTGCCGCTTCTAGGGCAAGAAGCTCCCGCCTCAACCTTTCAGAAAATACCTCCGCTTCACCAATACCCATAACATACCTGAGTAGGAGAAATATTGTAAACTATTGCCACAGGTCAAGGTTATTAAGGTGCCGAGGCATTAAAAAAAAAGAGTAAATTATTTTCAGAATTGTTTACCCTCAATATTATATATTATTAAATACAATTATGCATTCATATGTCTATTCTAAACACAATTAATCCCTACATTACATTGGAATATATTAAAAATGGCAAGATAACAATAAATTATAATGAGAATATTGGATTAAGATCATAAATGCAAAAGTTAACATCAAACCATTAATATAAAACACACACACATTAACATCTAAATAAAAAACAATAACAAAAATAACAAAACCAAAATAGGACAGAATAACAATGTCTTAAACCTAGACAATACTCAAGACCACAAAAAAAAAAGTACCAAACAAGAACTGAAAAAAAAAACTGGGCATTGAAACACCCAGCCTAGTGATAGCACCAAGGCGGGAGCCTTAATAAGCACACCACAGACTAAAGAAAAGGTAGAACAATCATACAACATCAAGTGCCATGCCTTATATCCACTTTGTGCAGCAGCAACATGAATTTCTGCTCTCCATTGATTTATATCCAGTGCTACTTCATTAAATTAATCGTGCTTAAAACCCTTTTCATTATTTCTAATCATGTGTTGATACTTTCCTCTACCTCTTCTGACTCCATCAGCATTTGTTAGTTCTCCTTCTTAAAAATGCACCTAAAAGTATTTGTGAACCTAAGTTGATTCTCTCTTGCACTATCCATAACCAGTACTACCCCACCCTACTATAAATGATTTTGCTTCTTAACTTAACTATTCCCATACATTCAACTCAACATCCTCGTCTTGGCTACACTTAATTTGTGAAAATCTTACTTGTTAACTGTCAAATACTCTCTATTAGCAGTTAATGTGGAACACGCTTTATTTCCTTTTTGAATGGTGGAACACAGATTTACTAAAAGGAGGAAACAATTAGTCAAATCAGTTATAAGCTAACACACTATGCTTTTTCTTTATTGCCTATTCCATCCAATTTATGAAACAGTGTTGAAAATAGTGGAATGACACTACAAGTGACACAGAATCAGAACACAAAAGCTATTTTGCAAAGTTTATGAAATTGTAAGAAAAGGTCCTGAAAGATGGGAGAGAAAATAATGTGTATATTGCTATTGGTCAACACATTACATATATATAAGGAGGATATAAACGGATATCCAATTATCCTATTACACTATCCAATACCCTATACTCTAATAAACTCAACATTCCCCTTCAAGCTAGAACATGTATATCTATCATATTTAACTTGGTACAATAAGATTCATAAGTCCCAACATTAAGTTCTTTAATAAAAATGTCAGCAAACTGGTCAGAAGACTTTCTATACGGAGTAGAGATAACTCCTTGCATCACCATATCTCGAACATAATGACAATCCACTTCTATATACTTGGTGTACTCATGAAAGATTGGATTGTTGGTGATATAAATAGTAGTCTGATTGTCACAATACATAGATATGGACACATCAATAGAGAGATCAAAGTCTGTCAAGAAAAAGCGAAACCACATTATCTCACAAGTGGTCTGTGCCATAGATCAATACTTAAATTCAACACTGGATTTAGAGACAATATTCTGCTTTTTACTGTGTCATGTAACCAAATTTCTCCTAACATAGATGTAATATCCAAAAGTAGACTTTCGATCTCCTCTATCTCCTGCATAGCAAGAGTCTAAGTAAGCTTCAATGTGCAGATGATCATTTTTTTTATAAACAAATGCTTCACTAAGAGCCTTCTTAATATAAGATAACACTCGTAAGATTCCCAGCCAATGTACTGTTTTTAATTCCTGTATAAACTGACTGAAAATACCAACAATATATGTAATATCTAAGCGTGTGGCAGTCAGATAGATCAACTTCCTAATAACCACTTGTATCTACCCACATCCTCTAAAAGAGGTGACGAACTATCCCAAAAGTCTAAACACTGATCAAATAGAGTGGTCTTTGGTTTACACCTCAAGAGACTTGTTTCGTATAGAAGATCCAATGCATATTTCCTTTGGGACAACGTAATTTTGTCTCTAGTATAAACAAACTCAATACCCAAGAAATACTTAGATCTACCCATGTCTTTTGTGATAACGTGCCTTTGTAAATAATCCTTCGTCCTCTAAATGCCTGTAATATCACTGCCAGTCAACAGAATATCAACCACATACACGACCAATATCACACAGCTACTATCTGTCCGTCTATAGAAAACAAAGTGGTCTATAATACAGTGTCGAAAACCACAAGTAACAATAATACTACTTGTGGAATTAGACAGAAACCACTATATTACCTCATAACAAAGGATTACAATCTCCTATATTTAGGAAGAGATATACTTAACCCACAAGCAACCTATTAACTGGATAATATAAAGATTCATATAAGGATCCATTTATTCTAACACTCCCCCTCACGCTGGAGCATCTAACTTGCACAATTTGTTACATAAATGGATATGAAGAAGAAGACTTGATTAAAAAAACATACTAACAGAGCAATCGGACTACTGCATCAACACGTGGACTTGACAGGTCCACACAACGGAGACAACGTAAGATCAAAAACATCAATAAGTAGCTGGACTGCTACACCAACACGTATAGACGTGACATGTCCACACAACGAACACGATGTCAGATCTGAAGACCGTCGAAGACAAGTATTTTTTCTCTTTCATCTTCTTCTCACACATTCTTTTCTCCTCTTTTTTTCACGTTCTCTCTCTCCCTTTGTTTTTTTTCTTCCTTTCACTTTCACTTTTCCCCTTTTCCTCTATTTTTTCCCTTTTTACTTCCTTTTTTTATTTCTTTCATTTTTTTCCCCTTTCTTCTCATTCTCCCCTTCTCCTCTCCTGCTCGTCTTCTTCTCTTTTTACCTCAGGAGCAGCAACATGGACGACGAGCAGCAACACGAACGACAAGGAAGACGAATCCGATGGAGGAAGGAAACGGCGACCAGGCTGGACGATGGTACGCATCCTCTCCCCCTTCTCCCTCTCTTCCTACTTCCTCTCCCCCTTCCTCGACGGCGACCATGCAAGACAACGTCGGCGGAGGCCTAGACTAGCCTGGACGATGGCTGGAGGAGGGCCGGCGACACTTCTGGAGGGCGGAGGTGGTAGGGAAATGGGCTGGAGACAACAACGTCGACGACAAGGCTGGAACGACGCTGGAATTCCTAGACAAGGGCCCTCGAGTGGCCTGAGACAACGAACGACAGCTTTGGGGGTTGGACTTCCCCTTTTGGCGGGACTGGAGGGGCTGGAGGCTCCTGACAGCGAGACGGGAGAGCTTGGAAGGGCGGAACGGGGCTTACGAGAGCGGCAGACGGCCTAAACGGAGCCGACGGAAGACGAACGGAGCCGACGGATGATAGACGAAGCCGACGAAACCCGCGGACGGCTTGGATGAGCCTTACGGGACTGGCAGATGGCCTGGACAGGAGGGGACAGGGCCGGTGGCAACAAAACAACATAGATCTAGGCTTTGGATGGGAAAAGTGAACAAGAGAGGGGGGGTTTTCGTATGGATCCGCCGCCGCCGACAATACTGTTGTGAGGGAAGTCTACCGACAACAGCGATGGCTACTGTGCACACACCCTTTCTCTCTCAAACCCTAGATTTTTTTTCCTGTGCTCTGATACCATGTGGAATGAGACAGAAACCACTATATTATCTCATAACAAAGGATTACAATCTTCTATATATCGGAGAAGATATACTTAACCCACAAGCAACTTATTAACTGGATAACATAAAGATCCATATAAGGATCCATTTATTTAACAATACCGAACTTCTCAAATCAGGCATATGGACTCTGCTTAAGTCTATAAGTCGCTTTCCTGAGGAAATAAATCCGATTCTTCACTTGAGCAACATACCTAGGGCGTTACTCCATATACACTTGCTCTGCAAGATCGCCATACAGGAAAACATTCTTCACATCCAGTTAACTAAGCTCTGAGGACTAGTTCATTGCAATGGAGAAAATGACCCTTATGGAATGTCTCAGAGTAATCAACATCATACTTCTGTGTGAAACTACGTGCTACTAAACGTACTTTGTATCTATCCACTATGCCATCAGGCTTGTATTTAATAGTAAGCATCCATCTGTAAATAACAATATTAGTTCCTGTCAGCTTAGGAATCAATTTCATGTTTCTCAAAATACTAAAGCCTGTATCTCTTCATTTATAGTTATCTTCCACTTTAGTAGTAAGAGAGCCTCTTGGTAGTTTTTGGGAAGTGATTCAGAAATAATGGACAAGGTAAAGGCATGAAAAATAGAATGAAGTCTATTATAACTAACAAAATCTGAAATAGGATGTGTAATAGAGCCACGTGTACTTTTCCGAATGGCAATGGACAAATATAAGTCTATAGGTAGCAAATCTGCAGAAAATGAAGAAGAAATGGCAAGAAAGAGATAGGATTGTCGACGATATACCTGTAAAGGATAAGACACCTCCTTTTTTGTAGTAATAGTGCCATTAACATTAATATCACCAGACTCTACAATAAAAGGTAAAGGAATACTTTCAGACGGAGAATCCACACTATCAAAGAAGCATTGAGTCTCAAAAAAAGTAATATCAGTCGAAACAATGTCCTTTCTACAAGCATAGATGTAACACCAATAGCCTCGTTGAATACAAGAATATCTAAGAAACACACGACGAACAGATCTTGGAGCTAGTTTATCCAAATTTGGTGTCAAATCCTAAACATAGGTAACACAACCACATACCCATAGAATAAAAGAAAATTTATCTACATCAGGACATAGCCATCGAAGTGGAATCTCCCATTTAAATGGGGTAGACGGCATACGATTGATGAGATCGGAAGTTGTAAGAACTATAAGGGCTGGCCTCAATGTAACGGCCACGAAGGGGAGCGTCGGAAGCTGAGGTGCTGACGGGAGTTGGAGCAGCGTCAGAAGCCGAGGCACCGGCGTCGGTGAATGAGGAAAAGACGTCGGTTTGAAAGGGTGCCTCGATGCTTATAAATAGGCTTGATCTTCACTGGTGGTAATCAAGAGTTGAAAGAGAAGAAAGGAGAAAAATCTATGTGAGAGTGAGAGGAGAATCGCTGGAGGTTGAGGCTGAGAAGCGAGGTTTCGCCGTCGTACGTGGGTCGCCGGTCTTGGGCTAAGAGATTGTCAGATTCGAGAACTCGTTGGAGAAGATATGTAAGGTAACTAGGCAAGGCACTGTTTGCACTACACCTCAGTTAACCTTAGAAAAGGTTCTTTATGTGCCTGAATTTCCTGTAAACTTTTTATCTATTAGCTTCATTACCAAACATTTAAACTGTAGTGTGACATTCTTCCCTTTTCACTGTATCTTTCAGGACCTACAGATGAGGAAGAGGATTGATTTGGGACGTGACAAAGGCCAAGGAATTTACCTGCTTGTCAAAGATGAGATGCCTCGAGACTTTGCATCTTTAGCTTCCACAGATGAATCATCTGTTATATGGCATCGTCGACTGGGCCACCCTTCTCATCAAAAACTGCAGTAGGCTCTTCCTTAGTTATTTGTGTCTTCTTTTCAGTGTAAGTCTTGTGAGTTAGGTAAACACCATCGTGCTACCTTTCGAGGTCTACGTCTAGTTAGGAATAAGAGTCCTTTTGATTTAGTGCATTGTGATGTTTATGGTTTTGCCAAAACTTCTTCTGTGTCTGATTACAGATATTACATTGTATTTGTCGATGATTTTTCCCGTGTTTCTTGGATGTATCTTTTGAAGGATAGAGCTAGTGTACTTGACATTGTTAAAAAAAAATTCATGGAAATAAAGAATTATTTTTCTGTCTATCCAAAAAAATTTCGTACTGACAATGCTTTAATATTCACTCAAACAAATCTTCGACAATACTGTGAATCGTTAAGTGTATTGCAGCAAACTTCTTGTCCACATACATCCCAATAAAATGGAATTGCAGAGCGTAAACATAGACATATTCTCGATGTTGTCCAGTCACTTATGTTTAAGATACATGTTTCCAAGTATCTTTGGTCTGATGTTGTCTTGACTGCAACATATCTCATCAATCGCATGCCATCTACACCACTTGACGGGGATGTTCCATTGCAGAGACTTTATCCTGGTGTTGATCCCTTTCCCCTGACTCTTAGAGTGTTTGACTGTATTGCCTTTGTTCAGGATTTGACTCCTAACCTGGACAAACTTGCCTTAAAGTCTGTCACTATGTGTTCATTGGTTACTCCCGTACTCAGCATGGCTATCGTTGTTATATTCTTGCTACAGGAAATACATTGTTTCCGCTGACGTCACCTTCTTCAAAGATCAAAGCTTCTTTCACAATACCTCATGAATTCCTAATGGTGTTCCTTTACCATCTGTGGTTAACCTTGGGGAGATGGATGTTATTGATGCTCGTACTACAGGGACAGAGGTATCTGATACTTTGCAGGTGTATCGACAACGACTACGTCCCCTCACAGCCAAGTCCTCTTTACCATCTGCAGATTTGCCATCTATAGACCTTCATTTGCCTATTGCCCACAGGAAAGGTATACGTGTTTCATCTATTATACACCTTACATCCCATTTTGTGAGTTATGAGCGCCTTCATCCTTCCTTTCGTACATTTACCTTGTCTATTTCTTCTAAATCAATTCTCCGAAACTACCAAGAGGCAAGCCTAGTACCCTAGTGGAAAGCAGCTATGGATGAAGAAATGCAAGTTTTAAAATCTTGCGGGACATGGACACTAGTCCTAGACCAGAGGAGACCAATGTTGTTACTTGCAGATCGATTTTTACTATCAAGTACAAGAATCACAAGATAAATAGTATGGTGGACAGATACAAGAATCGACTAGTTGCAATGGGTTTTACACAGAAATATGGCATTGGTTACACTAAGATGTTTTCTCCTGTTGCTCGATTAAACTCTATCAAAGTCATTTTGTCAGTAGCTATAAATAAATCCTAGGAATTCTGTCAACTAGATGTCAAAAATGCATTCCTATATAGTGACCTTTCTGAACAAGTGCATATGGAACAACCACCAGGTTATGTTGCTTAGGGGAGAATCAGGTATGTCTATTCAAGAAAGTAATTTATAGGTTGAAACAGAGTCTATGAGTCTGATTTGAGAAGTTCAGCAGTATTGTTTCTACTTGTAGTTTTCAACGTTGTTTAATGGATCATTCTATTTTCTACAAGCAGACAGAAAGTAGCTGTGTTCTGTTAACTGTCTATGTGGATGATATTCTGGTAACAGGGAGTAATGCTACTGGTATTAAGGAGACGAAGGATCGTCTGTAAAAGTATTTTGTCACTAAGGACATGTACAGACCTAAGTACTTCTTAGGTATTGAGTTTGCATTTGCTGGAAACAAGATGACTTTATCACAAAGAAAATATACTTTAGACCTTTTATAGGAGACTGGGCTTTTAGGATGTAAACTCCAGACTACTCTTGTGGATCAGAGTTTAGACTTTTAGGATGACTCTTCATATTTATTGGAAGATGTTGGCAGATACAAGAAACTAATCGGGAAGTTAATCTATCTTACTGTTACTTGTCCAGATATTGCATACATTGTGGAGGTTCTCAGTCAATTTATGTAAGAACTAAGGATGATACACTAGTTAGGAGTCTTACAGGTGTTGGCCTACATCAAAAGGACTCCAGGCAAAGGATTGGTCTACAAAAAGAATGGTCACTTGCAAATTGAAGTCAATTCTGACTCTGGTTATGCTGGAGATAAAGAAGATATGAAGTCCACTTCTGGATATTGTACATATGTTGGGGGTAATCTTGTTACGTAGCGCAACAAGAAACAAAATGTTGTCTCCCGTTCTAGTGCAAAAGCTAAGTACAGATCTATGACTCAGACTACTTGTGAGATGATGTGGCTTCGTTCTCTTGATTTGGGCCTTCCTACTTCTACACCTATGCTTATGTACTGTGACAACCAGGCAGCCATTTATATTACTAATAATCCTACTTTCCATGAGCACACCAAACACGTTGAAGTGGACTGTCACTTTGTTTGAGAGATGATGATGCAAGGAGTTGTGTCTACTTCCTATACGAAGTCTTCTGATCAGTGTGCTGATGTTTTTACTAAGAGACTTAGTGTTGGGACTTATGATTTTCTTTGTAACAAATTGGATATGATTGATATATATACTCCAGCTTGATGGGGAGTGTTAAGTCTTATTAAGTCTGGTCTTATAGGATATTTGGATATCCATTTAAGTATCCATTTACCTACAGCATATATATATATATATATATGTACATTTAGCCCCAATAATAGAAGATATCTCTCTTTCTCCCTATTGCACAGTGATAGTATGGTACAGACCTAATATTTCCATTAGTTTTGCCAAACATCACAATAAAAAGTTGTCAAGAAAAAATATGGAAAACAACACCTACGTGTCGAGAAGGGCCTCCATATCCTCTTCTTCAGCCTGTGAGACAAGATCTCTTTCAACTGTCACTTTTGAATCATCTTGTGTCACAACTGTTGCGGTAGGCACATCATGTCCATCTTGGGTTGTTGGTTGATGGCTAGGAATACTGGGAGTATTGTCCTGAATAATTTAAACAAAATATATAGTTTATATTAAGAAAAATATCAACCACAAGAAATGCTTTTGACAATTTTGCCTCTTCAACAGGGTCCTATCGACATCTAGATGCTCAAGGTAATTCACATATGGAGATAAAGGAGCAAAGGGGATATAGATGAAATAAGACATATAGAAGACAATCATGTTTAAAGAGCTAAGGTAAAATAAGCTTCTCTAGCCGATGGATGAATGTTGGTATACATAATTCCAAATAATTGAAGAGGAACTTAGTTTATGGACAAACCTTGGCCCAAAGAGCCATCTCCACAATATCTATACCAACAACTTTTGGAAGTTGACCAAGTATCTCTTTGCACATGTTTAATATACTAACAAGAATACGATTCCTGCAAGAAAGAAACAAGTTAACTCTATACAAAAGAAGTATGTTCAATGAATCAATATAAATGAGTTTGAGTTTTTAAAAAATGAGTTTGAGTTTTTAAAAGATGAGTCATATGCTTTACTAAAATTTTGAATTGCAAGAATTAAACCACAATGATAACACAAATTGGAAAGGCAAGAAAGGCATGAATAAAAAATAATGACTTGTATTACTCAAGTAGTTCTCACCTGTCATCAATGTTTCGCATCGTCCACTGTGGGGGAGCTACACTCTGGCTTCTAAGATTGTCGAACCCCTAAGCAAGCATGAGTTGAGCATAAATAAATAATTGGGACTATAATAGTTAAGTTACTAAACCAGCTTGCAAATTGTTTTTACTAGAGAAACATGTGGAAGTTAAGTATACCAGCATAAAGGTACATCCACTAGGATCATTTGCAAGGACCTCCATCTTTGAAAGATGCTTTAGCTTATAAAGTTTCGCAGGCTAGACAACATGCAGGATAAATCATCAGATGTAATCATCATAATTAATAATATATCTTAAGTGGCACTAATAGGCAAGGTGTAATTATCAATATGGAAAATTGGAGAGTCATCAAATTAACCAGCTGGAAGCCCAACAATTCACTTGTTTGCATTGCTATTGATAATTGTATGTGAGTTGAGATGAACCTACTATTAATTCAATTCATCTTTTTTAGAATGATATCTCTAGATAGATCTTTGGACTTTGATCCCAAGAGAGGATTTATGGTTGCTATGAGAAATGGGATATGGATAATTGAACAGGGAAACAGGGAAGTGGAAACAATAGTGCTTCTTAATTATTTTCTAGGTAATATTTTTAGTATTCATTTTATCAGTAAAACACCAACATAGTCGACAAGAAGGATAGGTAGAGGGCATGGTGGAATATCAAAACAGATGCTTTTTTTGAGGTTTTACTCAAAATATGTATTTTGTGAAATGTTTATGAAAAATAATAAAGAAATTCAAGTAGGGAATGAAACTAAATTGAATTCAAAGAATGATATTTTAGACTACCTTTATGAAACTAATTGTCGGAAAAGATGGATTTAGGACTAACAATTTTCACTTATACAAGCACAGAGAGTCAGTAGAATGTTTCATATTTATATAATAAAATATTGAGGAACATGAAAAGGTAAAAGCATACAAATAAGGACCTAGGCACACACCACAAACAGTGCTTGAACTACAAATAACTGCTTCTAAAAAGATAAACAAAACAGAACAAGAATAAGTAGAGTCAAGCCTTTGATTGTTTCCCAGCAATCTTCTACTTTTAAAAGTCATCACACTGTCCTTCACAGAAGCACCACGGACCAACATCGTTGCTGAGAGCATATATCTATAATTTTATCATGAAAAAAATTGTTGTACCTCGAGAACTCCTCCGGAAGAGTATTTCAGGACACGCAAGAGAGCTTTTGTCTGCTGACCTTTTGAAGAAATCTTTGCTGCAAGAATGGATATTAATATCAAAATCTGTATTGAGTGTACAAAACAACAAGCATCATACTTTATAAACTCCTATAGTGTCTCCATAAATACTACATGTTGCTGTGTTCAGCTATAACATGTTGCCTTTTCATCAGAAATGTTTTGCAAGTATATTCCATTTCAAAAGTTCTAGTTTTCTACGTACCATTTAATAAAGCAGTTTTATACCTGCACTTCCCACAAAACAGAAGCAGAACTAAACACGCCATCAGAAAGCACTTCCTGCAAATCCTAAAAGCAGGGGAAAGAAGATCCAAAACACAGTGGAACAGTGCTCCCCACAAACGCAGCTATCCATAAACATACTGTTTTGCGACTATGGCCATGTTATGAAACACAATCTAAGACAATTCTCCATCAGTCACTACTACACATCCTTCGAAGAACTCAGCTACTGTTATAAGCTTTGGAAAACAAACTCCATGATTTTACCTAGAGGAACTATAAGCACATGTTTTCATCCATTAGATTCTTGAGATTTGTGGGGATCACTTGATAATTTCCAGAGACACCTAACAATATGAAATCCGATCGTGCACTTTATCAGTGTTGAAATATAGACATCTAACTCAATACCAATTGACAATGATTGGATTGGAAATCTCTATATAACCACAAGTCCAATCGGTTATTCCAACAATCAGGGACCACGGATTACAGAACTAAAAAGATGGGACTTACGATAGTGGATTTAAGTCCAGGACTAACCGGAGCATTCCTCATTTTACCTATAGAATTTCAGGCCGCAATAGTGAAACCGCAACAAAGGTGAATTAATTATGTAATAATCAACAACATCATTGCTTTTCTTCCAACTAGTTCACAAAAAAAAGCATAATCAAATCGAATGAACACCGGAAAGAACGCACTTCGTAGCTCAACAATTTCACAAACAATTCGCGTCGAATTCTGGAGATCAGATCCAAAAAAGGAGGACGAACAAACACGCGCGAGCGCGCGCACACACACACAGAGATCGGAAGAATTCGAATTGTGGACGTACTCGTGAGAGCAAGGACCCGTGGCTTGGCCATTTGGCGGCCGAGCTTGCCAGCCTTCCCCCAGGCGCCCCGGCTCTTGGCGACGCGGATAGAAAGCACGACCTTGTGCTTGTTCGCTCCTCCGTCCACCGCCGCCTCGCACGCCCGCCGCAGCTCCTGGTCGTCCGCGCTCGACTTCGCCATTGGACAATCCTAGAGAGAGAGAGAGAGATCCTATCGACAGAGGGAGAAAGAAAGAGTGAAAATTTTATAGAGAGAGAGAGAGAGAGTAATGTCGTTGTTGTCGTTGCAATTGCGAAGAAAGAGATCTCCAAAGAGAAAAAAGGACATGGACAGAGGGTCGGACGGAGAGAAAGGTGAGTGAGTGAGTCGCTCGTTATTCGTTCATTAGACATTTCGTTGTCACTGAAATTACCATTGAAGGTGCATGCGGGTAGACATGGAAGGCCCTGGGCCGTCCGGTCCAGCCTGTGCCCGGTTCAACATGGGTTCGGAAAAACAAAACATGGGCAGAATTGGGCCAGACCTGTCGTGGGTCTTGGGTCGTGTCGAGCTTAAAGGTCAGGCCCGCTAAGGTCCGTGAAATAGACTCATTTTGGTTCGCCAAAACACCCTGGATCGGACCGGATCAGCCCACCAACAGTAAAAATATAAAAAAAATTAACAATAGGGCTGAGTTCAGTCTGATCCGTTTAAAAAAAAAAATAAAAGTACAACGATCCTACTGATTCCAGTCGTTGGTAGGGCCATATTCATATTTTTTTTCCAACAGTTGTCAACGATTGGAATCAGTCTCCACGCGACAATAGTTGAGCAAGCAACATCAAATTTTTTCTATTTCTAATCCTTCCAAATTCTTTACTTCTAATCTCTCCATTTTTGGGTTTTGGTTTTTGTGGGTTAAAGTTTTATTATTTTATATTCATTTTTTATATTAAAATGGAAAATATTGGTAATGTTGGTAGTCATGACTATATCCCTAGTATGGAGTCAGATCAGCCTCAGTCTACCCCAACACATATTTCATAGTCCACAGCCACTAAAAAACCTAGGAAACAAAGTTCTTGGGTTTGGGAGCATGTTACATTAGACCATGTAGATCAAACTAGGTGTTACTATAATTATTGTAATACCACATACACATGTCCTAAGGAAGGGGGTGTAGGTCATATATCTAGACATTTACAAAAATGTATACTTAAACATAGTAAAGATGAAAACACAGATTTAAAACAATCAAAATTACAAATAAGATCTAGTGGTATAATTAATTGGAAATATAATACAGAAGAAGTTAAGAAAGGAATAACTAAATTTATAGTACAAGGCGAACAACCATTTTCTTTTTCAGAAAATAAAAATTTTGAATCATGTATGCAAAATTATTTAAATCCACAGTTTAAAAGTTTTTCTAGAAATACAACAAGAAATATAATTTATAAAACATTTAAAAAAGATAAAAAAGATTTAATTAGAATATTTTTTAGTTTATTATGTAA
>JAMKQA010005569.1:0-33499 GCA_024699735.1 Posidonia australis
CTTTAGCAAGCAATTGGACTAGAAAGACCGAGTTTCTCGGGCGTACGAGGGTGCCTAACACCTTCCTCGTGCGTAATAGGAATCCTTACCCATCCTCTGGTTAGCAGACATCCAGCCTTCCCATCTGCATCCCATGCATTCATCCTTCGGGTCAGCACGGTCACAGCAGCGAAGCCTCTCGTCGGCGTCGGAGCAGTGGCAGCGAAGCCTCTCGTCCATCGTAGCAACAAAGCCTCTCGTCAGTGCCGGGGCAGTGGCGCTCGCGTTCTCCTCTATCGTCGGCGTCGGGGCAGTGACGCTCGTGGTTGAGGTCCTAGCAGGGGCAGTGGTCTGTGTAGTCGGCGGTGCAGAAGCCGATTGCCTCCTCCGGATCGCCGCCATCTTCCCAAAGGAAATGGTGAAGCGAGAAGTCGAGGGGCGGGGATGAGACAAAGAGGAGGGAGAAGGTGCAGAGGAAGTGGGCGAAGTGGTATGAGAAGGCAGTTCCTGTAACCAACGGAGACAGCCTCGGGCTTGGCGCGAAAGGCCTTTTGTAACCATGCCGCCAGTTCTCAGGAGGGAGACGATGAAGAATCCAATTTCCTTTGCTTTCTTGAGGATGTACAATTAACAAGAAATTTAGTCAACAAGAAATCAATTTCCTTCACTTTCCAATTCCAGGTAATTCCTGTTGACTCTGGAATTCCAATTCTTAACAATTCCTATCAAATTTTGTGCACAAACAGGCCCTAAGGGTAGATGGGTTAATTGACAAGTTTAAGACTCGATTGGTAGCTGAAGGTTATACATAAAAGGAATGGATTGATTTCCAGGAAACATATTCTCCGGTAGCAAAGTTTGCATCTATTAGAATGATTCTAACAGTTGTTGCACACTTAGATTTAGAATTACATCAAATGAATGTAAAGACTGTATTTCTTAATGGAGAATTGCAAGAAGATATATTCATGTGTCAGCCTGAGGGTTTTCAGGTGAAAAGACATGTGGGAAAAGTGTGCAAATTGAATAAATCAATATATGGATTAAAACAATCTTCTAGACAATAGTATCTTAAATTTCACAATGTAATTGTCCAAATGGGATTTATCTCAAATATATTGGACAATTGTGTATATATTATAAAAAGTGGAAGTAGTTTTATAATATTGTCTTTGTATGTGATGATATATTGCTTGTCACAAATGACATGGAATTATTAAATAAAGTGAAAATTGAACTTAGTGAGAAATTTGAGATGAAGGACTTGGGAGAAGCCTCTTATGTTCTTGGAATATAAATTTTTAGAGATCGGAAGTTTAGAATGTTGAGTATAAATCAGGAAAAATATTTACACTCAGTACTTAAAAGGTTTGGAATGCAAAATTGTGCCCCTGCACCTACACCATATGTGTATGGAAAAAGATTAAATAAAAGTCAATGTCCTGGAAAGGGACAGAAACCTCTGAATATGTCATATGCACAAGCGGTTGGAAGTTTAATGTATGCTATGTTGTGTACTAGACCTGATCTGACATATTCAGTAAGTTTAGTTAGCAGATATCAAAATAATTCTGGACTAGCACATTGGGAAGTTGTTAAGAGGATTATGAAGTATATCAAGGACACATTACAACACAAACTTGTATACCAAATGGAAATGCTGAAAGTATTAGGTTATTCAGATGCAAACTTTGGAGGTGATAAAGATGATGGAAAGTCCACATCTGGACACTTGTTCATCTTTGATGGTGGTATTGTCTCATGGGAAAGTAAAAAGCAAGGTTGTGTTGTTAGATACACACAGGAAGCATAATACATTGCATGTAGTATGGCCACCACACATGCTATTTGGATTTAGAGATTTTTGAACAACTTGGATCTTAATCTGATCAATGGACCAGTCGGGATTATATTGTGATAATCAAGTAACAATTAGTCTCATAAAAAGTGGTGCTAATAGTTCAAGAGGAAGGCACATTGAGATACATTGTCACTACATTCGTGATATTATACAAAAAAAGGAAATTGAGGTGAGTTATATTCCCACCTCAGACATGATTGCTGATCCGATGACAAAAGGGATTCCAACAGAGAAATTTGTCAAACATGTTGGTTTGATGGGATTAAAGAACATTTTCATGGATAACGGAGATGAAACACGTTCTCACGAATAGTGAGTGAAAATTGAGGAAAAACTCATACTTTCCATGAATAGTGGAAGTATGTAGAATTTATAACTTGGTTTTCATGACCAAGTGGGAAATGTTAGGACGTGGTCAATGAAGACCACACATAAAGGGGTAAAACCTTGGCCACAGAAAAAATCTCCCGTGGAACTTGGAGGCGGTTGGGGTGGAGGCTTTACGAGGAGATATTTGGCCTTCTCTATAAAGGAAAGAGAGGTGAATACATCAAAGAAGAATTTCTTTTCACTAGAAAATGTAAGATCTCGTAATCCCGGAGCCCCAATCAACCAGAAAAATACAACACTTTGGTTGATCAAGTTGTGATTATTCATTTAAAAAAAAATACCATTTCAAATTCTAAATATTATTTAATATTATTTTAAATATAATAATATTCATTTATGAATAATATTTCATAATATTTTATAAAATCTTATTTATTTATGAAATCTTATTTTGTATGATTTCCAATAAAATAATATTGATTTAAAACTAACACTATTTAATATAATATATTATTATTCTACACATACTGTATTAATGTACGTATGTCTCAATACTTATTTTAATTTTTAGCTAAACTAGAATAACTTCCAATATACACTTATTTACCATAATAATTCTTTTTTACTTTCAAGCAGAATAGTAATTTCAATAAAATACTAGTATCATTTTCCACTTATTCCTATTTTTCTTATTCCACATCTAAAGAGGGACTTAAAGTATTCGATAATTTTGTTAATAATTGATATTTCCAACCATAGCCTCGTTCTTATAAGTATCTCATGTACGCTCACTTATTTTGTGCTTTTTTAAACGTTGGAGGTAAGTGTGTCAGTCAAGACAAGCGAAAAATCAACACGATGCATGATGGAGAAAAAAAGTAAAAAATGATTTATTATAAGTTTATATGTACATTAATTTTAAATATTACAAATATTTAAAAATCATTTTAAGATAACTAAAAAATAAAAAATATATATGATTTCATGATAACCTTCTAGATTCTAAATTGTATTGTTCATATATTAACTACAACCTACTTTATGAATAAACCATTTTAGGGAAAATAATATGAAGTACGAAAATAAAGTATTAGTTTTCCTGATATTGTTGTTTGCATGAAATTAACTGTCATTTGTAAGTTTCTTGTCTAACTTCTACCTTTAATTTAATTTAATGTCATATCACTTGTCTAACATTAAGTCCATGATTTAGACTATATGTAAAAAAAATAATGATTGTATTTTTTATAAGTTATAACAATATTTAAAAAATAAAAATGTAACAGTGTTAATAGTAACTAAAAACTTTACATGCTAATGTATTTATATTTGTTTAGATATTGTAAGAAAACTCAAAGCAAGGGTAATTCACTCATAAAAATGTTGAAAAATATTGTAGAACTTGGTTTTTATTCAAAAACAACCTATAAACATTTAAAATGTTTTTATAAACATGATTCCAAAAAAATACACATAAGTAAGTGAATGTTTCACAATCTTGCAAGAAAAAGAAATAAGAAACGCTAAGTAATCCATAATTCACAAAAACGAAAGAGTAAACGCTAAGATGTAAAATTCTTATTTTTTGTGCTCTTTATAAATAAAGTTTAGAATATTGAAACTTTAATTTAATGTTTGTGATCTAAAGAAGAATCATAAAACATAAACATACACATATAGATTGTGATTGCAAGAAAACGGATATTAAAATCTATTATAAATTGTTTAATGAATATAAAAATGACCAAGTGTTTATGGGTTCTTTTCCATACCTTTATGGAATTTGTATTTTCCAATAAATATTGGGGAGTTATCATGATTTTTTAATATCAAGACTTCTGATGAGAGTTTGTTAATTAATTACCATAGAAGAATCTCATTCACGATCATCGCACATGTATTCGAATATAAAAGAACAAAAAATTATATATAATAAATTCACATATCAATGTTGAATGAAAAAAATGATTTATAGGTATGCATGTATGTTCAAATGTAACATCGAGATGATCATATTGTTATAGAATTAGCTGCTCGACCTGATTCATGGTTGGATTATCTTTAGCGATTGGCTTGACAATCTAATAGGAGATCACATGATTTTCATGTATATTTTCAAATATAATGTGGAAATTAATATATGATTTCAATGTATATTCAAATATAATGTTGAAAATAACAAATAGTAACAGGATTAGTCTGACCCAGTTTGAGGTGGAATGACGCAAATCATTAATATTCTTATATGTGTTCGAGTATAATGTCGAAGTTAACATATGATTTTCATATATGTTTGAATATAATGTCGAAGTTAACATATAGCCATTGTCATATCCTCATTTCAAGATTGATGTCAAGGTTCAAAGCATGACATCCAAACATGTTTGGTATGTATATGTTCGATAGCCACATATTCGGTAGTTGTATGCCTCTACATATATGTTCGATGTCGAACATATTTAACATATATCGCCCTCATCTTAGGATTGATGTAGAAGTTCAAGACATGAAATCAAACATATGTACAATCGAATATGATGTCGATAAAAATACACGATCTATTGTAAAAAAAATACGAGATCAAATATACGTATGATCAAATATATTGTCGATAAAAATACGTGATCTAGTATGATTTAATAATAATATGGATGATATGGGACCAACTACTTGATCTAGTTCAAAGCTGGATTGTCCTAGGTGATCAACTTAGATGCTTGGGTGATCAATTAGGCATGTTGTGTCACAGCATCTATGGCAAACGACACACGTATAATGTGGGATTGGTCCCTCGGCCTAGTTCAAGGCCGAATGATGCTAGGTTGAATGACGTATCCCACCCAAACACTAGAGCCAAAACGAGTGCCAAGGATATAATCACATGATTTTTATGTATATTCGAATATAACGTCAAAGAAGTACATGCAATCGTGTATCGAATGCATAAATTTGTATTATTAAATATAATGTCAAATAATACATTATAGGATGTTGTATATAAGGATAATATGAAATATATGAATCATATGTTGTGCAGCATATGGGTTGTATTATTGATTATATTATCAAATAATACATGATATGATATTGTATACAGAAGCAACATGAAAGAGATGAATCAAGCATTACGTTATTGACAATCTATTACATGAATTTTAGAGACATGTATTGTCCTATAGTAGGGCAATTTTGAAAGAAAAAGGGGAGACCTTACAGTATCGAGAAATATTCTCCTCGTTATATTCTCCTTAAACATGGGTGGATGCAAGTACACGGTTGAACGAGGTTGAATTCCTTAGATGGTTTTCTTTCTCCCCTTGCCTTACGTCAATTTTCTTTGACTCCCAAGAGCATATCTCTTTATCTTTGTATATCTCAAATCTATATTTCTAGATCTAAGTCTTTAGGTATATGGATGTTTTTTTTTTTTTGGTAATGGTAAGTTGTATTATATAATTATCCCAAGGAAAAAAATCTAGGGAATCAAGAGGCTAGCGTTCACAAAAAATCACAGGAAGAGAAAAAGGCAATGTTCTTGCCAATATTACAGACCAACACCAGCAAAGTTGGGAAATAAGTTCAAAAATAGGACTGAAACTAATGAAACTATAGCCCCATGTCATCACCAGGGGCAGATTGCTGAGGGTTAGAAGTAGGGTGAGAGGCTTCAGAGGAAGTGGATCGGATTGCAGACGAAGCTACTTTCATGGAGGAAAGAGAGTTCCTCAGATCCTCTTTCTCAAACCCTGGTAAAAGAACATCTAACCATAGATTCATTAGTCCAATGATATCCAGAATAATAAGATAAAGAGATTTAAAAGAGCCCCGAAAAATTCAACTATTTCTTTCTTTCCAAGTTACCCAAAAAATAACTTGGATCAAGACATACCAGCTGCAGTTATTTAAATTAAACTTGAGTGCAGGTTTATGCTGAAATAAATGTCCCAGATTATAATAGCCAGGGTATAAATCTGCGACTAAAAAGAACTTCCATATCTGAGAAACATATGCACAAAACATAAATAAATGCTTATTACTTTCAACATTTAAGTTGCAAAAAATACACTTTGTGGACCCAGCCCACCCTCTTTTGGCCAGGTTCTCTTTTGTAAGATTCCTATTATGAATTACAAGCCAAGAGAATAGCTTAACTTTAAGTGGAACCCAGGTCTGCCAAATCTGTTCAAATAAGTAGAATCTTAAGCCATCATCATTTAGAATATTGTAACAAGATTTAACAGAGAATTTAGAAGAAGAGGTAAGGGTCCAGGAGATGTCATCCCTTCCCCCCCCAAAGGAGCAGAAAGGATAAAATCTACCAACGTATCCAGTTGGGTTTGCAGGATAATGCATTCATGAAGCTGGACCTTATAAAGATCAAACAGTTGGTTAAAGTCAGTCCTAGCAAGCTCAAAGAATTTTTTAACAGTAGCTTTTCTCCATCTACAAATAGAAAAAAGTTAGGGAACAAATACTTCAATTTATTACCATTCCACCATATATGTTCCCAGAATAAGGTGTCTTCCCCATTACCCAAGAGATGAGAAGAAAAACAGTTGACAGTGGTAAAACTGTTTTTGAGAATAAACCATAGAGGGGAACAATAATTGGAAGAAGTATTTAAAATGGCCCCAGACCAAGAAGAGTGCAAGTATCTGATTCTTACTAAATCTTTCCACATGGCATGATTGTCATAGGAAAATAATTGCCAGGTAAGTTTAGATTTAAGTGCTAAATTAAAATTTCTAAGATTGATAATCCCCCAGCCATTTTGCAGCTTATTTCTGCAAATTAAACCCCACTTAACTAAATGCATACCTTTTCCCGTAGAAGGATCGGACTTCCAAAGGAAGTTGCACCTGATCCTGTCAATATCTTTTTCAACTTGTTTAGGCATATGTAATACTGACATAAAGTATGTGGGAATGGCGGACAAGACTGAGTTAACCAAAGTTAATCTCCCACCAAGTGAAAGGAAGTGAGCTTTCCAGTGGGAAAGTTTAGCAGATAGTTTCTCAACCACAGGAAGCCAGTCCCTACGGGTGGCTTTCCTGTGGTGAAGAGGCAAACCCAAGTATGTGAAAGGCAATTCAGAAGACTTACAACCAAGCAGGTTGCAAGCATTAACAATAGAGGTTTGATCAATCCCAATCCCAGTTAAGGCGGATTTAGAAAAATTAATTTTGAGCCCTGAACAAGATTGGAAGCAACATAAAATGCGCTTAATATTTTTTATATTCTCAGCCCCATTAGATAAGAATAATATAGTGTCGTCCGCATATTGGATATTAAGAACATGTGCTTCTCCATGCGGGAATTGAATACCTTTTATGAGATTGTGACTCAGTGCAAGCTGTAACATGCAATTCAAGATATGAGTAACTATAATAAAGAGCAATGGGGATAGGGGATCCCCCTGCCTTAGTCCATTGGCAGCTCCGAAAAAACCATGAGATGTGCCATTAAGAAGTATGGAAAATTTTGCAGAGGTAATGCACATCTTAATCTATGAAATCCATTTCTCTCCAAATCCTAACCCCTGCAGGGAATCAAGGAGGAATTCCCAGTTGACCTTATCAAAGGCCTTCTCAAAGTCCAACTTCAGGATGAAACTAGAGTCATTGGAGGACTTCAAGAAATGAATAGTTTCCTGGGCCACCAGGAAACAATCCCCAATAGATCAATCGGGGAGGAAGGCACATTGGGATGTATCTATGACCTTGTTGAGAATGGGAGAAAGCCTGGAAGCCAGAGTTTTGGTGAAGATCTTATATATGCTATTCACCAAGCTAATAGGTCTGAATTTAGTAATGGTATTAGCACCTAAATGTTTGGGGATCAAGACAATGAATGTCTGGTTGAAGGGAGATAGAGTATCAGGATCACTGGCTGCAAATATATGCTGGAAGATTTGCAGTATATCTTCTTTCAGCATGTCCCAGAATAGATGAAAGAAGAAAATTGGGAATCCATCTGGACCAGGGCTTTTTTCTCAAGGGAGCCTAGAAAAGTTAATCTTAATCTCTTCCTCTGAGAATGGAACTTCAATTGATTCTGGATTAGAGATTTTGTTGGGGACCAGACAATCCCAGTCAAGGATAATAGTGGATCCTTGAGCATTGTTAAACTGAAAATAGAAGTGTTTCTCAAATTCCTCTCTAATAGCCAGGGGAGATGTAATCATGGAGGAGTTGACACTGAGTGAGAATATAGTGTTGTTCCGCCTATGCGAATTGACAACATTGTGAAAGAAGGTAGAATTTGAGTCCCCCTCTTTCAGTCATTGAATTCTGGACTTTTGTTTCCAATAGATCTCTTTTTCCTTCAAATATTCCAAGTGTTTATCTCGCAAGGCTTGTTTCTCTCTCAAAGTCTCTTCACTAAGAGTAGTATGCTCTGCTAAGTAGTCTATGACCTGAATACGTGATTCAATGTCATTAAGTAGCTGGTTTCTTTTAATTCTGATTGGACTAATCCAGCTTTTTAGGCTGTGCTTTAAGTGTTTCAACCTGTAAGAGAATCTAGCCAAAGGGTTTGTTGTATAAAAAATATCCCTCGACCTCAACCAGCAATCCTGGATAAACATAGAACATCCTTCAAAGAGGAGCCAGGATCTGTAAAACTTGAATGGGGGCGGGCCCCAGTTCACTTTAACCGTATTCAGCACAATTGGGACATGGTCAAAAACTACTCTGGCCATTCCAGAACAGAAGGAATTAGGATACTTAGCTAACCAAGGGGTTGAGGCAAGGAAGCGGTCAAGTTTGACCATCGTAGGGACCGCTTGGAAGTTAGTCCAAGTATAGGAGTAATTAATAGGAGAAAGGTCTACCAGATTATTACCATCGATAAAGTCATTAAAACTTGACTTATGTGTCGATGTTCTGGGACGTGAAGAATGTTCATGAGAGTATCTGATCAAGTTAAAGTCTCCACCTATGACCCAATTATCATTAGCCATCTGGCTAAGACCTCGCAATTCCTCAATAAAATTAGGCTTAAGACTGGGAATGCACGGACCATAGGCCCCTGTGAGCCACCACCAAAAAATTGTCCTTGAGTGACAGAAAATGTAAGGAGAGGCAGTGAAAGCCCATTATGTGTGCTTTAAGACTCAACTTTTTAACATCCCACCCAATCAAGACGCCACCTGAGGCACCTGAAGAGGCAAGAAATGACCATGAGGTGATTTTCTCCCCCTAAGGCTCTAAGCAAGGCAGGGCTGAATTCATCTTTCTTAGTCTCCGTGATAATAAGGATGTCACAATTCTGCAATCTAACCAGATTGCGAACAGCACGTGATTTTGAGCAGGACCCTAGACCCCTAATATTCCATGCTGCAATTATCATAAACACAAATTAAGAAAACGAGAGGAATCCTCCCACTCGCTAGATCAGGTCTGATCTCTAAGAGAAATGGGTAATTTCCCTTGGTCAAGCCTAACCCTGGAAAAGAAGTTCTGTGCTTCTATACTGGTGCGAAGGGAAATACCAATTTTCCCACAAAACTCTTGAAAGTGCTGGCATGAGTCCCATATTAAGGGGTTTAATTCATTATCATGCATATTATTCAAACATAAATCAGTACCAGAATAGGGAGGTAATGCATCATGAATAACAGGACTAGAATTACAGGGGATGTATTCAATTGAGTTCACAACAGTACCTGGAGCATGGATCGGGGTGTCAGGATGAACGGGAAGCGGCTCGATAGGTTTCTCCGTGGAGACTTCCTTCTCCATGCAATCGTACAAGGCCAGCAACTTTTTAAATTTTCCCACCGAGAGATTCCTGGATCGAATCTCAGCCTGGACAAATTTGGATTCATTTAGGGTTGCCTCCGTGTCACAACCCAGGGAGCAGTCCAGTTTGGAGGAAAGGGAGGAGGAGGCTTTATACCAACCTTCCGAGGCAGGAGGAGTAGAGGAGGTTTTATTCCAACCTTCTGAAGTAGAGGGAGAGGGGGATGCTTTGTACCATCCATCGGAGACCGGTGGTGTAGGGAGAATACCCGCAGAAGCAGGAAGAGGGTTGCTAGATTGTGGTTGGGAGGAAGATCTGGTCCAAACGTTAACCCTTGATCTAGAGGATTTCCCAGGCCTGTTCCTGCGCCAGCCCTTAGTAGCTTTGAAGGACTTTCTGTTAGGTGGGGGGGCTCTTTGGTGGGCAACGGGAGAGGTACGGGAGGGCCAGACAGCAGGAGAATGTTGGGAGGGGAGGGGGGTGCCACACATATCCCAGCTGTGTCTGAACTTAATAGGATAGACTATACGGCCGAACACATAGAAACGGGTGTCTGGTAGTTCTTTCCCGTGATGCAATTGGATTCTACAACGAGCAAAACTCTGTAGTTTTGCGCGATCGACTGAAAGGTCCACTTCCAGTAGGACAGCAAAGTCGGAAACTATACATTTGAAGACATCCACGTTCCAGAGGTGGTGTGGGATACCCTTGAGCCTAACCCAGATTCCCTCCTCTCTAAGGGTGAAGACAGCATTAGACTGTGGAGTCCAGTGGGTGAAGGAAGCGGAAATGGTTTGCAAAGTGGAACCATAAAGATTTAGGGTATCAATCTTTATCTTGGGGGAGGGGAAACAGAGAAGAAACTTGTCAGGTGTCGAATCCTTGACTTCCACTCCGGAAGCTAGCGGCCAGTGAGAAGCTATGTGGTGCTCCAACAACTCCTTGGTCAGTTGTGTGGATTGAGAAGACACAAGGGCACAGCAGGAGAGTGAAAGGAGAAGGTCGCAAGTCGCCTCAGAAGGGGGAATGACAGAGGGGAAATGAGGAGAGAGGCCCGCCATACTTGGGGAAGAGGGAGCAGTCGCGCTGTCTTCCTGAAAAAATTTGCATACCGCCACAGAATGAGTAGGAGAAAGACATCGAAAGCATAAACCCGAATATTTACATTTACTATTGATGTGGCCTAGAAGGCCACATTTGAAGCAACGGCCAGAAGCTTGACAGAAGTTTACTAGGGGGAACGGGGCTTTCGTCGACACACCGTCGACCACTCCGCAGGCGCAAAGGGGGAAGGCTCAACACTCCTCAGGTTAGGGGTAAATGCAAGAGGTGCAAAACGAGAGCCAAAAGAAGAGGGTATATTGGAAGGGTCCAGAATATCGCAGAAAATCTCAACGTCAGAAGATCGTGCAGCTGTCAGCCCAAAACCGTCGCTGGAAAAGGAGGGGGGGAGATGACGTGCGGACAGGCCACTGAAAAGTCTCGCAGGTGACGGAATTGACAGATAAGCGGCGAAATAAATTACCATTGTCATAATCGCACACATTATTCGAGCTACAGTGGGAAAAATCAGCCTCAACTCGGAGCTCGAGGGGTGCATGGGAGTCTGAGTCAGAGACGGGGGGGGGGGGGCGAGGCACGAATGACGTGCAGTCAGAGCCTTGAGCCACTAAATAATCGTCAGGAGAACCCTGCGGGCAGCGCATTAATTGCTCGTTGTTAGAGAGGCTTTCGAGAGTCGAAGCATCGTGGGGAAGGTCCACGACAACTTGGGATTCAAACGCCGAGTCAGAGACTAATATGTTACCATACTCGCGGGCGTCCTCAGTGACGACGCAGCCCCAAAGAGGGTCTGAAGGAGGGTCCATGATAATTTGGGGCTTACAATATTCCCACGGGGGAACGGAAACACAAAAGGTGGAGTAGTTCCATACGGAACACGTTACGGGCTTTGCACTGTCAGCAGACCTGACAGAGGCTGCAGACCGCTGACCAGTCGTCGACGTGAAGGAAGCGGGAGAAAAAGCTTTCTAGCCTCCCACCGGCGGCAACCCACCAGACGACGAAGAAGAGGTAATAACAGTATCAGAAGGAGATGAGAAAATAGGACAACTCTCTGTGTCTGGTGAGCGAACAACCCTCGACTTGGAGGAGTGGCCTACGCCATCACCGGAGACTCGCCGCCGCAACGGCGGAGATTTCTCCTGAATACCTAATCCGAGACCCCTAGAACCAGGTCTCGCAAAATACTCGACGGAAAACGGGAAAAAACTCCGTTCATTCAAGAAGGGAACCAAATCCAAACTAAAATGGCAACGATTCAAGCCCAAAAACTCACTAAAATGCAAGGATTTAACATTAATAAAACAATCCACAAATAGGTCTAGCTTAATAGCACAAGGGATAGTGGTCGATGAACTATCGTACACCCATCCGGCTAATGAACCACAAATGCCCAAAGAAAATACGAAACCACCCCAGGGGAGGTCGTTTCGTCTGGGAAACCCTAGCAGGAAGCTGGGATCCGGGAGAGGGAGGTTGTTTGCCACCGATGGAAGAAGGCCACCGCTAGAGGAGGCAGAGGGGGAAGCAGGCAGTTCAGAATCGCATACCTGCGAGGAAGGGAGAGACTTCTTCCTCGATCTGTGGTTCATTGTCCCAGAAAGACCAGCTCGGGCCACCCGGAGCCTCTCTGCGGGTACTGGAGAAGGGGCAAGGCCCGCCGCAGAAGGAGATTGGGGAGATCTACGACGTCGGGAGCAGATCGACGCGACGGTAGAAGGGGCAGACCCCGCCGCAGGAAGAGGTCTCCGCGAGCTGCGACGCGACGTGCGAGTAGGGACAGTAGGGTAGGAAACTTCCTCCTCCTCCTCGAGACTAGCCTTGAAGGCCTCCCAGTCGAAGGAGGTGGCGCGACGGAGGAGATCTTTCGAGCGACGACTAGGGTTTCTGGAACGAGAGCGAAAGACTTTGCTGTTTCACCCCATCGGGTGCGACGGAGGAGATCTATTGAGCGGCGTGAGAGAGTCTTGTTTCTAGTATTACTATCTCTTAGCCTTTAAAAAAGTAGCTAAATGTTCAAATGCAACAATAAAACACGAGTGAAGAAAAATCCAATGGATATGGTATATGGATGTTGATCCTTTTTAATGAAGGAAGGAGGTTTTCATTTTTAAGAAGGTCGCACATTCTAATTCAAATATGAATATCATCTTTGAAATTTAAGTTCAAAATATTCAAGAGTAGTATATTTTGACAATATTGTTTACTTTTTAAAATATAATTCCACTCTATATGCATGTAATGGAATTTGTTGGCACACTCTATCATGTAGCTGAATTGGCTCGTTGGCCTCCCTTCGAGTCTTCATGGATGTGTGTTATGTGCATATTAATTGAGCATAATTTTGATGGACTTCAATTCTTTATGGGTCTGTATTAGGTTCGAAATTTCTTGATGTTAATAACCCTCATCAAAGGGAAGCTGAAATATTTTTTAAAAACTTTTCTCTAGTGTCATTAATGTTGCACTCCCAACAATGGATCATCATTGGCCTATACACCATAGATAGTGTAGGGGAATTCAAGTCGTCATGGGGAATGGAGGATACCTAAGACAATTATTATTGACTAGGGGATACATTGCAAGCCTCAGCAATACACTAGAGGGGATGCCTTTGATGTATTTGTTATCTTTAGCTTGTATGGATGACACACATGGTATTTGATCTTGCTAAGTGGTCGGGGATTGCACTGCTCAATCTGGATCAAGTTCAACTATGGAGGTTGAAGTCAGGGAGCTTGGGAATCGCATTGTTTGGTCTAGATCAGGTTCAACCATGAAGGTTGAAGTCAAGGATTGCATTACTCAGTTCGAATCAGGTTCAACTTGTTAGAAATATACTTGTGTTTTGATGATTATACCTGGACTAATGAAGTTTTTCTATATTTTCATGGAAATAAAAGGCTGAAGAAATTATATGTTGTAAATGTATGTACTCAGAAAAAGGGTTGAAGAATGTAATTAAGTCATGTAATGTTTAAAAGTCAAAATTATTTACAAAGATTCATGAAGTATCAAAATCGGCATACCGATTCAAGAGAAAATGGCATACTTCACGGCGTTCCGAATTCAAAGAAGTAGAAACCAGAATCGGCATACCGAAGGAAAATCGGCATACTAATCCAGGAGAAAACGACACTTACATCGGAATTTCGGGAAAAACTGAGGAGATAAAGATGAAGATAGAAACGACATACCGGGATGAAACAGCATACCGTTTCATGAGAAATCGGTATACTGAAAGAATTTCGGCATACCGAATTGCCCGACTAGTGCAGATTGAAGATCATTTTGGCATTCCGGAGGTCAAAATGGCATACCGAAAGACTAGCCATTTGTGACCGTTTTTCTAGTCGTTAGACACAACCTTCAATGATTATGACTATAAATAGGACTCGATCATCCTCGATAATCGACACACCAATGAGATACTTGTAATTCTACATTCTTTCTGTTCTATATTCTCCTCACAAGCGATATTGTAAAGATACTGTTGTAAATAAGCTCTGTGAGAGGGAAATTTTAAAGTTGTAAAGCATCAGGCAAAGGCTCTAGTTTCTCGGGGATAGAGAAGTGGTGGAAGCAAGGGAAGAGTTGGTAGGACAACCAACACAAGTAAATTCTTTATTATTTTAAGAATAAGGGAAAAATCTCAAGTGGATCTTGAGGAGTGGACTAGGCTGGGGTTGCCGAACCACTATAAATCACACGAGTTTTCAATTTCTCTCATCTCCTTCATGTGCATTTATCTTGTGTGCCATCAAGTGTATGTGATAAGTAGTAGTTAGTAATTCACTTTGCTTATATTCTCTTTTGATATTTAAAATTGGATAAAGTAAGATTAAAAGTAAGATTCTTTATTCACCCCCCTCTAGAGAAGCCTTTCGATTCAACAAAACTATGAAGGTTGAAGTTGGGGAGCTCGCGGAGAAGGTCCCAATGTGTCTAGACCCCACTATGTGAGAGGGACTAGGTAGGATATCAAGGTGAGCTTAGTCGTCGAAGCATGGTGTATTAGGGCATGCCTTTGGCATTTATCGTAGGCCCGCACCATGCTTTTTGCATTTGCTTACTCAGTCAACAAGCAAAAACCCTATTTAAATGTTTTGTATGAGTGACTGTACACTAGAATGATTGCCGCACACCTTTTCGGGAGATCGAGTGCCTATATAGGAGATCATCTTAAAAGCAATACTAGGTGGGTTGTTCTTCTTGCCACTTGATTGGCTCCAATATGCTTGCCACAACGACCTGCTTGCTCAGCTGACTTGGTTGGGAGTTATGATTAGTGGTGCCAATTACTAACCTGCTCGCCACAGTGACTTGCTCGCTCAATAGGTTTGATTGGGAGTCCCACTTGCTAGGTATGTGATTAGTGGATAGACTTGTCAAATGGATCGTGTTGTATATAAATGTGTATATTATATGTATATATTAAATTCAAACATGACTCATTTAGTTATCGTGTACCTAATACTAAACTTAAACACAAGCTATCTGTTGTCGTGTATACACAACACGACTCACTAAGTACACGTTTAACATTATCACGTCGTTTTGACACGATAATGATTCGATTAACATAAGTATACATTTACATGTTTATTACATGATTACGCATTTAGTATATGTTTCAGGATTATGGATCGACAATAGTGGTTATCAACTAGTAATTTTCGTTGACACGAGAATTTAGGACCACAATGGAAAGCACGACTAAGGTAGGGATTGTAGTCATGTTTTCATGATGCTTTAGCTAGTGAAGCTATAAAAGGAATTTAACCAAGCATAGAAAAGAGGATTCAAAAAGACTACTATGTAAGCTTTACTCTTTCTTGTACTTAAATATAGCTCGCTTTAATTTCATCATAGGAGTAGCATTAGTTGTTTATAGTATAGTTTTAGAGTAAAGTTTTATTGTTTAGAATCCTCAATAAATCATCTCAATGACCTTTGGTAAGAATTACAGTCCGACGATTACATTCATCATCATATAGTTAACTTGAAGTGTCGATTGTTCTAGTAAACAATACGACGCTTTCATCCGATAAGTCTTTAATTTTGTTTCGTTATCAATGTTTAAGTAATACTTACAGTCTACTTTAAAGATTTAGAACCCGAATAACATTCTTTATTTGAAACTTATCAGTGATTGGTAACGTCAAACTCTTTATTAGTTACTTCTATTACTGGTAATCTTGTGAGGTTCATCCATTGAAGGCACGTGCAAGTTTTGGGACAAAACACACACGTTGGTCAAACATATAACAGATCGAGACTTAAGGTTCACTTGTTAAAGCTTCAGCTTTTGAACTCAAATATAAAAAATAATATCTAGAAATATAAATAAATTATTATTCTAAAAATTACATACTTCTGAGAAGTTGATATTGTTTGGTAAAACTGTTGAATCATTGTAGTTCCTGACAAACATCTATATGTTTAAAAGTTATCTAAAAATTTATTAAATGGACCTTTAATGTGACAATCAAGATGTGTTTTGATTCGTCTTGATTGCATGAATTAGCATTGTCTATATAAACACTTGTATATATGAGAGAGCAGGACCAAATTCTCTCCAATTAAAAAGTGATTACTTCCCTGCTCTTTCGTATTCTCACGTGCTTAATTGTGTGTGTTAGTGTGCGCATCTTTGTGTCGAATGGAGAAAGCGAGAGAGAGAGAGAGTGAGAGAGGAGGAGGAGGAGGAGGGTGGGGGCTTGGGGTGTGTGGCGGGGGAGGCTGAACCAAATAAAAGTGTCTGCTTAGTTTAATCATTAACGTTACACAAAGTTATTCTTAGCGCGGAAGATGAAACAGGAGGAACGTTACATTCTGTGAGAAAGATGTCCACGTCTCCGCCACCACCAGGGTGGGAGAAACCTAGGCCCGCTTCTCCGCCATCACCAGGGTGGGAGAATCCTAAACCCACTTCTCCGCCCCAATCCCCACCGCCACCGCCACCGCCACCGCCACCGCCGCCAGGTTGTCCAAAACCGCCGGATAATCCAGATTCCGCAGTTCAATCGCCGCGACCGCAGGAGCCGAGTAGTCCACTGAACTCGCCGCCGCCGCCACATGTGACTGAGAAGCCGAGCAGTCGGCTGCCGCTGCGATCCGCAGAGGAGGAGGTGGTGGAGAAGGTAGAACCGAGCGGGTCACCGCAATCTCCGCCGCCGCCGCCGCTGTCTGGATACGATGGCGCGGGTTGTACGGAGGTGGTGAAGCAGACTAGTTCGTGGGAATCGCCACGTCCGAGATGGGAGGAGGGGAATTGTGGGCCGCGGTCTCCGAAGCAGGAGATGGAGGCGTCGACTAGTCCACGGCAACCGACGCCTCCCGGCCGGGAGAAGCCGAGGTCCCCATCGCGGGCGTCGTCGCCGAAGAAGCTGAGATCTTCGACACAGTTGCCGGGGACGCTCCCGCCTCCTGGTCCAGGTGAGACTGCAATAAAAACTACAGTTCTTTTTCCGAAAGGAAAGTTTTGTTCAAGCGTGTTCCAGCTTTATCTGAAACATTCTGTTCCGGTTTCTGCTTAATTGGATGCCGTTTTGTGGATAATATCAGCTTTGAAGTGATGGAGGAAGATAAATATACAAATTATAAGTTATTAGTTTTGGTGAAAATGTTTATTTAGATTCTCTTTGATGTGAATTTAACTTCTAGATGCCTGTTATGCACATTTTTTTCAATTCATGCCCGCCCACAATTCATGACCAGTAATAGCATAGAATGAAGGTCTAAAATAAAACTTGGCATGGCTCAAACCTCGCCCACAGCCCACTGTATCGGAAAGAATTTTGGCTCGTGCTACACTTGAGCACATTTGATGGAACCCGAATGACGAGGCTTTTCTTTGGTAAAAGGCATGGTCGAGAGAACAAATTTTCGGGGTTGCTAGTGGAGTTGGTAGATTTAATAGTGTTGTTTGCTGGGACGGGTCTTCTTATGGCTTATGCCTCCTTTTCTTGTTTGCTGCCTTTTGTGGCTTGTCAGTTGTGTGGTTTGGGCACATGCCATTTATTATGGATAGGTGTTGCCTAGTTACTTGTAGTAGACTATTAGTCCTATGTATCTTTCTAGTAGGTAGTTCTCCTACTTGGATACTATCAGTAAATCTTGCGGGTGTCCTACTTGTAGTTACCTTGTTTTCTGTATGAAAGTTTATGTGAGAGAGTTGGGAAAATTTGAACTGCAATGAAATTGGCATCTATCTTCTCTGGGGCGTGATGCCAAAGTCCTTAAGAACATGATGATATGTTACTTTCAAATATGTAATAGTGCTATAGAGATCCTATTTTCACTGCTAATTCTTCTTTTTCTGTAATATCTTCTATGATTCTAGCCTTCCATATGCAAATCATGAAACTTAACATCCAGCAATCTTGGTACTTCTTTTTTGGCAAAGCCTGTGGACATCTGTAAATATTGTGCTAGTGCAAGCAATATTAATATTCATTTAGCTGTAACGTAATTTACCACTTATATGATATATTTTTTTGTAATGCTATGTCCAAAAGAATGTTTTGGTTCTTGAGTCTCACCTGTAAGAAGGCTTGGCATCTTAGAGTAGAAATGTTTAAAGTTTTCTTCAATGATGGCAGATCTTTAGCAGCATTTATAACTATTTTATGGTTCTTTGTTGCAGAAATGGGCCAAATGGCATGTGGAAGTTGTGATGAACTTCTTTCTTATCCTAAGGCTGCCATGCTTGTCAAATGTCCATGCTGTGAGATAGTTAACTTTGTGCTAGAAGGTATTACTTCTCCAAGATTATATGTTTGAAACTTGAGAAAATGCTTATGATATTTTCTGTTGCCAAGGACTTGTGCATGTTCCTAGTAAGTTTCTCATAAAACAAGAGATTAAGAACCCTAGATTGTGCAGCTTTAAGATGTTCATCACGGTAAACTTGGTAAGCCCTCTTGAGATCAAATAATTGAATGAAAGCATATCTTAAGTTTTAGTAGAGACTAGAGAGTATATCTTAAGTGTTAAGATTCTCGACCATTTCATCTAATGGGATTTGGAAATCTGGCTCTGCAGCTGGAGAAAGTCTAAATACCATGTGACCATCATTTTGCTCATATGTCATGTTTCAAAATAATGTTTCAAGAAATGTTTACCAAGCGTCACTAGACTAGTTTTACTTATAATTGGCCTAGGTGGCACCACCCTTAGATCATAAATTGAAATTGAGCTAAAAGGGCCTCCATAGAATGTAAAATTAATGTCTATCTAAATGGTTGCCATTTTGTTGCTAGAGTGCCATGTCTGGCATGTGTATATGTGGGTGAGTGAGACTTGATAACATTAGACAAGTAATATTTTCCTTGATACGTGAGGAAAGAAAAAAAAGGGTAATTCAAAATATCAAAATCAATATAAGAAAAATTTTACTTTATTTTATTGCAATTTAATTAAAAAAGTGCTTTGGTGCTTTTTAAATTTTATTTATTTCAATACCTAATTAGAAAGAGGGAGTTGGTCATTGTATCAATAATGGCGATTTATCAGAATGTTATTAAATAGGTTGTGTATTTTGCACCTTAATCCACCACTTTATATTATATGTAATTTACTCCTTTTTTTAAATGGCTCTTATTATTCTCATTAACAAAATTTTTTGTTATTTGCAATTTAATCCATACTTCACAATTTTTTTATTTCCTAATTTAATCTAATCTAATCTAATACTTATACTAACTATATCAATAGCTATGGGCATGTCACCTTCTATTATTTATAATTTAGTCCTTTTGTATTTTTTAAAATAGCTCTTAGTGTTTTGCATTTTTTTAATTAAAAAATTTAATTACACTTGCAAAAGTACATGTACATACTAATTTTCAATAAATTTGTTACTTTGGAAAATTCTAATTAATCTTTGCTGCAATGGGCTAATGGCTCAACAAGACAATGCCTATGTACGTTACAATATTAAATCATTAACGATCTAATGACCAAATTTTGTGTTGACAATAAGCAATAAATAGTGTATAGGCCTAATGACCTAACTATCGATTTGAATTTTGATTTTATTAGTGTTATATATATATATATTAGAGTCTCATTTGTTATTAGAATCTAGTTTACACTCATGGGTTTATGGATATCCGTTTATATTAGGAGGGGTTTGTGCCTTCAGAATCTAAAGGAAACCAAGATAAAGGAAAGTAATTTTCCTTTAACCATATTTTAAAGTAGTGTTTGTACTTTCCTAATGAAAAGGAAACGATTTCCTTTAGTTTCAAAAGTATAAAAGGTAAGGAGAATTTTTTTTTTCTGGTTCATACGCTCAAATTCCAAAGGAAATGTCCCTATTACTTCGTTCTCTTCCTTCTCCTTTGGTTATCTCTGCATCCTTTTTACTTCTTCCCCTTGGTTTTCTCTTCTTTCTCTGCATCCTTCTTTTTTCTTTTACGAATTCAAGTAACAAGGCAGTGCAGCTTCGTTTAGTGGTGAGTATTTTCCTTTTTCCTTGTATTTTTGATTTGCAAGAAGATTTTTTTCTTCTGTTTGTATGCTTTTTGTTGATTATGTAGTTTCATTATTTCTATTATTATTGTAAAATTTAAGACATTCATATTTATTTGGATAAATTAAAACTATTTTCCTTCTGTTTTCATTGACATGCACAAATACACAACTTTTGTTTTCTATTTGTCTCCAATGACAGGTACAAATATCAGAAATTTGGTCAAACGGAAAATAAATTCCGTTGGTTTCTGTTTCCTTTGGTTTCTTTTTGACTCTGATTTCCCAATTCCTTTCGTTTCTAAGGTACAAATAGGTCCTTAGTATATCCAATACTCATTTGTATATATGTGTAATCCATGTTTTATATTATCCACCTTCACATGGTATTAGAGCCTAGGGAAAAACCCTAAGCAACCATCCAATACCACCACCCTACCGTCGGGTCCCTCCATCATCTCTCCTCCCCTTTTGCTGCATCTCCACCCCCATTGGTACCAGCATAGCCATCGGTAGCCCAGCATAGTCTTCTAAGGTCGTCGGAAACATAGATGAGGCCTTCCAGGGCCGTCGACAACCCTAACAAAGCCTTCCAGTCCTGTTAACAACACCGACGAGGCTCTCCAGGGTCACCGGTACCCTCAACAAGGCCTTCCAGGCCTATCGACAGCACTGACCAAGCCCTCTAGGCTCGTTGATAGGCCCATCCAGGTCTTCCATGCTCGTCGGCCACCCTTTCTAGCCCCTCCAGTCAAGTTTTAGGCCTTCTACAAGTTCAAGTTCTCCGTTTATGTGTGGATACGTGATATCCACACGTGTTTATGTCTTTAAACTGTGTATTTGTGTTACTTGATGGTGCTTGAGTAGTTTTTGGATTGTTTGTGTAACAGATCAGTCATTATTTCCTATCATTTGTGACTCAATATTTGACCCAATCTTTTTGACGTCTCATGAATTATTGGTGACGAGCCTTAACAGCACCTGTTGTTAACATTGTAGATGTATGGGGCATTGTTCTAAAAAGTGTTGGGACATGTTTGGCAAGCCACGGTGATTTGACAAGTTTGGCAAGTCATTTTCTGTGGCAGCTATTATCACTTTTCCTACGAATCAGACTATCATCATATCTTAGGTTGACTACACGTGGTTTTTATAACTTCAGGCCATTGATTTTTCTACCATCGCAGCTCATGCTTCCCATTCAGGTATGATTAGCGTTATGATTGCTTTTGGGGATAGTTCCTAGATCATAAACTTTGAAACTTCCTTCTATATGTTAGGTACTTGTGACCTTTTTATCCGTTTGACTAGCTTTTCGAAGATCTCCTCTGTAATGATTGCTAATGGCTGTTTATGTTCTGTTTTTGGAGAAAGAGTTGTTCAAGCCTTTTCTCGGATAAGACTAGACAATGTTATTTACGTACCAAACTTTCCAGTAAATTTATTATCTATTAGTGCAATTACTACTCAATTAATGTGCTTTGTCCTTTTTCCCCTTTCATTATAGCTTTTAGGATTTGTAGACGAGGAAGATGATTGGTTTGGATTGTAAGTGTGGAGACAGTGTGTATCTGCTTGTTTGAGACGAGATTCCACGTGAATTGGTAGCATTTGTGTCTACGTCAGAGTTGTCTGTCTTGTGATATTATCGTTTTGGTCATCTATCGCATCATAAACTCCAGTAAGCCCTTCCATGGATTTGAGTGTCACCTTTTGATTGTGAGTTTTGTCAATTAGGTAAACATAATCGTGTTACTTTTAGGCGTTTACTGTCAGTTTCAAGTCAAAAGTTTATTTAGTTTGGTTGATTGTGATGTTTGGGGTCTGAGTCGTATTCAGTCAATGTCGGGTTATATATATTACATTATTTTTGTTGATGACTACTTTTGTATGTCATGAGTTTATTTGTTGAAAGATCGACTTCTTGTTATGTTTGTAGTTAAATAGTTTGTAGCAGAAATAAAAAATTCATTCTCCATTACTTCGAAATGTTTGTACACTAATAATGCACTTGAATTTATTCAAAAAGATTTTCAATCTCTTTGTCCATCCTTAGGCATAATACATTAGATCATATGTCTACATACTTCATAGTAAAATGGTGTGGTACAAAGGAAACATTGACATATCCTAGATATTGCTCATATCATTGTGTTGCAAATGAAAATACCAAAATATTTGTGGTCTGATGTAATTCTCACTACAATCTTTCTAATAAATAGGATGCTATTCACACCCTTAAGCAGTGATATACCTTTTAGGCAACTCCGTCCAGACTCTGAGTTATTCTCCTTGTCACCACGTACATTTGGGTGTATCGTTTTTGTTGAAGATCTTTTTCCTGACCTTGACAAGTTGTTTCTTAGGTCAATTAAGTCTGTATTTGTTGGATAATATCACACGCAAAAGAGATATCGTTGTTTCCATCCTCTGATTAGGAGATATTATGTATCAGTTGACGTAACGTTCATTGAGCCTCAAGCCTACTTTGAGTCGAGTGAGGACCAGTCAGAATGCATCTCCTTGCCTACTCTTGTACCTATAGATGGCCACTCTGACATTGCAAACAATCACGAACACCGTTCATTACAGATTTATCGTCGTTGTCAGCAGCTACCTTTGCTTCCTTTAGCTGTATCATCTTCAACCACGATTGTAGATCAAAATACTTTAGAGTCCATCACATTAGAGTTTGATTTGTCTATTGCACCATAAAAGGGTAAAAGATCTTCCACTGTTTATTCTATTTCCAATTTTATATCATATGATCACTTTCACCCCGCCTTTCGCAGTTGTGCCTTGCTTCTTTCTTTTGAGTCTATATTAATACTACATTAGAAAGTTGCTATGAATGAAGAAATAGAAGCATTACGATCATGTGGTACGTGGGGACTTGTGAGTTATCTTGTAGGAGTAAGTATAGTCACTTACAGATGGGTGTTCACTGTGAAGTACAAATCAGATGGTTGAATGGATTGCTGCAATGTTTGCCTAGTGGTTCGTGGCTTCTCACAGACATATGGGATTGATTATGTTGAGACTTTTTCACCTATATCGAGTATTGTTGTGTATGGCAATTAATCAGTTATGGGAGTTGTTTAATGCTTTTTTATTACTCAGTAGGAGAATAGAATGTGTATGCTCAAGAAGGTTATTTACGGACTCAAACATAGTTCATGGGCATCGTTCGAGAAGTTCAGCAGAGTAGTGACAGATGGTGATTTTCATATATGTACTGTGGACCATTCAATCTTTTACAGGAAGATGAGTGGTGGTTGTATGGTTATTGTGGTTTATGTTGATGACATTTTGTTGACAAGGAATGATGTTGTATTCATATTTGACACCAAGGAGTACCTAAGGAGATATTTTGTCGTCAAGGATATAGACAAGCTTAAGTATTTTTTAGGTATTAAGTTTGCTTATTTTAGAGAGAGAATGCTTTTGTTACAAAGGAAATATACATTTGACTTGTTACAGGGGACAAGTCTCTTGGATTGTAAACTTAAAAGCACGCCCATAGAGCTTAGTCTATCCTGCTGGGACAGTTCCTCAGAGCTTTTGGAAGACTCTGGATGGTATAGATGTTTGATTAGGAAGTTGATTTATTTGACAGTCACAAGGCTGGATATAACTTATATGGTTAGCTTTCTCAGTCAATTTATGCATGAGTTGAGAATGTCCATTGGTAGGGAGTAGCTCAAGTACTTGCTTATGTCAAGGGTATTCCAGGAAAAGGCCTGATTTACAAGAGACATGGTCATTTGTAGATTGAGGCTTATTTTGATTCAAACTATGCAAGTGATAGAGGTGATAGGAAGTTTACCTTAAATTTTTGTGCATATATTAGGGGCGATCGGATTACATCGCGTAGCAAGAAATTGAATGTAGTATCCAAGTCTAGTATTGAGGTAGAGTACCATTCTATAGTTCTGACTACTTGTGAGATGATGTGGTTTAGATCTCTTCTGAGTGGATTTGGTTTCTCTATTCATACTCCTATAGTCATATATTGCGACAACCAAGTTGTGATCTTTATAACCAATGATCTTTACTTTTCATGAGCGAACTAAACATATTGAAGTAGACTGTCATTTTGTTCGTGATATGGTGATGAAGGAAGTAATCATTATACTCTACACATAGTCCTCGGAGTAGTTTGTAGATGTATTCACCAAGGACTTGAGCAGTGGAGTGTTTGGGACTTTTTGTATTAAATTGAGCATGATTGATATATATACTCTAATTTGAAGAGGAGTGTAAGTGTTATATATGTATAGTGTCTCATTTGTTATTAAAGTATAGTTTAAACTCATAAGTTAATGGATATCCGTTTATGTTAGGGTATCCAATACTCATCTATATATATGTGTAATCCATGTTTTATCAATAACACAATAATATTATCCACCTTCACAGATTTTTTTGATGAACTACTTTAGCCCTCCGAACAATCATAAGAAATAGATGGTTGGGTCCTTTTCTAAATTTTCCGCTATAAATTGAGGAACAACTTCCATTTACCTCCACACAACAAATTTATAGTCTTTTACTGTTCCTCATATTTTCTGATTCTCTAAGTTATCCAATTTTCATTATTTTTGGCCTTTTCATAGGTAATCCTATTGATGATAGCAAGTATAGGTGTAATTTATGTAGGAATAGACTTAAATGTGAAGGGAACTGGGGGGATGAGTTAGCTAATGAGGTATTTTCAAAAATATATGTGGAAGGAGTAGGAATGTGGGATCCGTACAGAGCAAGTCGTTTGACTGATAGTGAGATAATGAATCAAGTGTGAGAGAATGACATGCAATTTTCTATTTCCCTAAGTATGTAATCAAGCAACTATTTGTTATGTCATAAAGTATTTAATATGGTTTATGCTTTTGAATAGTTTTTAAATTATTATTATTATTATTTAAAATCAAAGACCGGTCCGAATGAGGCATGGTCTGCAGGCTGAGTGCCATGCTTGAAATTCAGGCCCTGCACAACCCATTAAGGGACCGTATCTGGCTGACCTGGCCCATTATGGGACCATGCCTTGAATTTCCCATCCAATACAACCTAATTAACAAATCTAGCCTCGAAGATGTGGAACTGACAATTTTCCTGAAATGTGCATGATGCAGTAAGTTTGATGTATATATTGGAGGTTATACAGCAGTGTCTAGACAATGAACCTGTCAATGTGTTTGTCATGCTGAAGAAGAATAGCAAAGGAATTTGCAATGAGGTTGGATGTTGATGAGTCACTTATCTGGTTAGAGATAAAATCCTTGGTTGTTCTCCATTGCTTGGGCAAGAGCAATGAACAATGATGATGTCTGAGATTAATTTGTCAAGTTTCTGTCTTTTTGAATCATAGAGGTTTAGAACAAGCGTAGTATGCTTCCTTTTCTCAAGATTTTCGAGAGAAAGATGTTAACCTTTGTGGTCTAGTCATGCAAGAGGACGTTAATTATACTGTAAGAACTCAAATCCAGATAAAACTCTGGATCCCAATCGCAATTGGTTTAACAATTGCTTTTTCAACCCTGCACGCCAGACACTTGCCCCCAGCTGTCAACAGAACATATGTTGCCCTCATCCCAAAGAAAAAAAGGTAATGATTGTGGGTGACTATTATGTGATTTCCCTGTATAAGTTGATTTCCAAAGTCTTAATGGAGTGGTGGGCTTGGTATTCCAAATTCTAAAGTGATAGTTGAAAACTGCTAGAACTTTGACGTCATCATTAGAGTTTCAGGTGGTTTAAGGCACAATGGCCTTGACTCTATTGTCTGAGAATGATGACAGTCTCATGTGGAAAGGTACTCTTATGGGTATGTTTAGTTGACTCTACTGTTTGAGAATGATGACTGTCTCATGTGGAAAGGTACCATTGGTATGTTTAGTTGATTCGGAAGGAGCTGGGGACTCTTGCAGATTACAAGCAGTAGAGGTAACGGGGTGGGAGTGGTAACACAATGGACATTCCTGAACACTTCTTAATTGGTATGTTTAGTTTATGCACAAGTAGTTCTCCTTACAATATCAACTCTATTGTTGTTGAATGGTTCTAGCTTGTTGTCAGCTTTCTGAGAATGGGTATGAGTCTATCTAGGCATCCAGCATCTCCTATTCTCTTGTGAATTCTCATTGAAAATCTGAAAGTTCATGTTGCATCTTTTGACAATGTTGGAGATAAACATAGCCTTTATTGATGACGAAGTAGGTCATTTTGGTGACCTATGGCTACAGTGGAGTCCTTTGTGGTTGTCTCATCTTCAGTGCGAGGATTAGTCCATGTCTGGAAGGACTGGCAATGCTAGTCTTACTGGTGTTGCAGTCTTGGTACTGAATAGTATGGTGTTTCCTATCTGAGTAACTTGTTGAATAGCTAGAGATGTAACTCCTGATGAGCAGTATTTAGTATAATGTAATGTAATACAGGGGTGTTAGTGCACTCATAACCTAGGCGAAGAGAACAATTTGACCAAGGGATTTTCCTAGTGTTTACGCATCACAAAGACAAAAATATTTGTTCGTTCTTCCTAAATATATGAAGAGCCATGGGATTCTTATTTTCAATTATAAGGGGGTGGAAATTGTGAGGCAATTATTTTAAATGACATGCACAAACACTAGAGAATTGGTCAAAATAAATTCCCTAGCTTTCTATGGGAAAATATATTCTCTTTAACCATGGGATTTATTTTCCTTGCTTTTATGGGTTCTAGTAGATGTTGACCTACAGTTTAATTCCATGTATATTTTTTTGCTCGTTTTCCTAATAAATTTGGGGACCACTGGTTCCCATTACCTAAGCATGTAATAATTGCAAACTTATGTGTCATCCCAGTTCTCATTAAAAGAATCTTTAACTGATTACATTCTGCATGGATACTTATTAAGTTATGTTATGATTCCTTAAAAATGAGTGATGGGATACTTATTTTTGTAGAACATCAAGTTGGAAATGTTGAGTGCGGAAGATGTTCAGTTTTGCTGATGTACCCATATGGAGCTCCATCAGTTAGATGTTCATGTTGTCGTTTTGTGACAAAAATTGGGGTAAGAATACTCCTTTTGTTATGTTACTTTTAATGCTTCAGCTTTGCTGACTCTGTAATGGGATCAATGCATTGTTTCCGTGATTGACATACATTCTTTAGAATTTTCCTTTTTGAATGTGGCTTGTGACTGGGAATATTACAATCATCCTTGCAATGGCAAATATCTATCTAGTAATGTGGAAGACTAAACATGATGTACATCATAACCAGCATCATCTCAAAACCAAAAACAAACAAAGTCTTCAATAATGACATCTTGTCTTAACAGCCACTTATTCAGATTAAATAAATTCTGTTCAAACATCTGTTACCAACTTGAATTCCTTTTTACTGTCAAATGAAAGACTGGAGGTATGGCGTAGTTGCTTCATTGGTTTCTTTCCTCTGCAACGGTTATGTTCATGATTTGCGGGCAATCTCCCTCTACACTTCCATGTATTGCTTAATTACCTGAATCATTAAAACATAACAGTAGATGTTTACATTACTTGTAAAAAAATGTAAATGATGATTTGGATTTTCTGGTTCTGCTACCATCCCAACCCACAAATATCAACAAATAAGTTTATCTGCTCCTGGCTTCTTGTGCCATAAAAAATATACATATTTATTTATTTCTCTTTTTTCAATTATGTTATGTTTTTTTTTATGCAGGCACAAAATCTGCGGCCTCCACTCTCCGTACAGCAAGGCCGTCCTCCTCCCGCCTCAATGCCCTGTTAACCAATTTTACAATTCTGAGTTGATCTGGCTTACATTCGTACTTGTAATATTCTAATGTACCCGTGATAGAAACTGGATGATCATACTTGGTCATAAAACCTAGCGACAAACTTTGAAAATGTTAAATCTCATGCATTTTTCCTTGTGGATACTGACTAAAAAAGTGTAAACTGTATATAAAATTTATTTTTGAAGGAGGTTTTGTCCCGTGTTATTATTTAGGAAAGTGACGAATTAGTTGTAGGTCACATTGGCTTATGTTGAAATTTTACTTGGAATCAGTGACAATTATTGTAATATCTGTAAATTTATTTTATAGTAATTATATATTTTAATGAATTTTATTATGAATAAGAGTTACTAACATGAGGTTCATTTTGTAATTGTGAGATTTTGTACTTTGATCTTGTTATTTGGTTTGTTCTGTATCTTGTTTGTTTTAAGAGATATTGTGCTTGTGTTCCTGTGTGTGGACATGTAGGTGGTGATAGGTGGATTGTCTCGTGCTCTTGTGTGATTGGTGCAGTAGCGATTGGTGGTTGGGACGTGTAGTTGTGTATTTAGTTATTGTGCACATGTGTAACCACCATCGGGCTGTATGTATATAAGAGAGGGAGAAGGAATTTAGCTTCCCAGACACAACTCCTTCCTCGCCAACTCCTTTCCTTTCCAAGCACGACAAGTCGGTGGATGTGAGCTTAGGATTCTTTGTCCCTACCTTGTGTCCGTTTTCCTTCCCTTTCCACTCCTCCATTCTTCTCTATCGATGAGAGAGAGAGAGAGTGTGTGTGTGTGTGTGGGAACTTGGTTGAGTTTGAGAGGAACTCCGAACCATAGTTCCAATGTTGTGGCGAGCTCGTGGCTATTCGAGTGCGAGGTGGTCGTCGGAGTTGTATAGGGTCATAGGTGAGTGCAGGTTGGACCTCTGTGATCATCTCTGAGGTACGTATCTCACACATTTCCTCTAAATGACATGAAAATGTTGTAAATAAGTAGGATTGTATGAAATTTAGGTGTGTGTGATCTCTGGATTTTTAAAGAATTGATCTCTCATTTATGGTGAAATTATGGTCATTTATTGCATGCTTTGTTACTATGCTTGTTTTGAGTTTTCTGGTTTTAGATTTTATCATTTTGAGTTACAATTAATGGATTGTAGCGATTTTTGTGTCGATTTGTAGTATACTTGAATCGAATGTCTTCAATGCCTATTTTTTTGAATTTTATTATTGTGTATGATGAGACTGTTCGAGACTCCATTCTGGGTGAACGGTTTGGGTACAGCTTCCCTTTGTTTTTCAATGTTCAGTTGAATCGACATGCAGAATGGATTCGGTATGTTGTTCATGCCTTCTGCCTTAGCCTGGAAGCTCAAGTTCTATTGATCGATCCTTTTCGATTGGCTAGATTAGGAGTTTTTGGCAGACCAAACGGGTGTCGGTTTGCCAAACCAAAGCATTGTGTTAGAATCAGTCAATCGTTCCATTTTGGCCTACTGAATTAGGCCTCTGTTTAGGCTTAAAGTGGTTTTCCCATGGACTTTTCAAATGACTTTAGATGTGATTTGTTAACATGGTGTTCTGAGGACCATTATGGCTATATATATTGTGACTTTGACGATAATTAATCGACATGGCCATTTTGTAGAGATCTTGGATGTATGAAAATGATTTTGAAAAAGATTTTTAAGAAAATGAGATATTGTTTAGAAAAAAAATTTACATAGCTTTTGTGTGGACCAAGGTACCGTAAGGTCGTGTCACTTGGACTACGAGATGTAACGACATTTTTGAGTGGTCGAACGCATTACTCAGGTAGAGGTCAGGGACTAATATGCTATAGGTTAATATTCGTCAGGTTTCGGAGGTATGATACTCCCAGACTGCCATTCAAGAGGCCGAGGTTGAGGTCTGTGGGTTAAGGTGTCATGTGGACTGTCGTTCAAGAGGCCAAGGTTGAGGTTTGTTGTTACTGGAATACTGAGGCTCGAGGTACCATCGGGTGTGGAGATATAACACTCCCAGTGTCTGGGTACCAAGTTGAGGACGTCGAGAGGGTGGACCCTGTGGTATTGGCCAGTGCGGGTAGTGCACGTGCCCTATTTTTAATATCGTCCTCAATGATAGGATAGCTTTCCCAAGTGAGGTTAGCTCTTTGAGGGTTCTGCAGGTAGGAGGACTTTAGGACGAATTCGCTCCTCGCAGGGTGGTGGATTCGTGACAGTGCAGTGCACCTAGGTGGCAGCTGCTTGTGGTTAGAGTTGGTTATAGTTTTGGCTCAATGTGGTTGTAATTTTGGCTAATATGGCCTGTACTTGTGGTATTGGCTAGTATGACCCGTGGTTGAGGTTTTGATCAGTATGAACCGCATTTTACAGTTTCAGTTAGTGGGGCCCGTGTTTTGAGATTTTGATGGATTTGATGAAAATGAGATTTTTTAAAGATAATACAATGATTTAAAAAGGGTAAATTTGATTTCGTTTTTCGTGTTTTTCTGTAGGGTGCGTGTGATAGTATAGGTTCCTGATAGTATAGATCCATTAATTAGTCTTTAATTTTCTATAATTTAATATTTAATTATGTTAAATTTATTTTAACTAATGAATTTTTGATGATAGTGACACATTGTTATAGTTATGCTTGTGATAGAAATTATAATTTGCTTGTTTGTTTGCATGCACCTTGCGTGTGTGCATGCGTGTCTGCGCGTTGTGTTGGTATCAATGTGTGAAACACTGTTTTTTATTGTCCATTTACAAGGTTAAATGGTTCCCATGTGCATTCAAGATGATAAAATTTGTGTATTGCAAGAGGGTGTAATAGATCCGAATAATAATAGCACAGGCTTCAGTTTAAAGGAAAACTCTTATAAAGAATTCTAGAGACAATTGAGAAGACAAGACATACATCTACATTTCACACAATCACCATTTATTGATGCTTGTTATTTTGAAATTTTGGAAGAAATGTCATGTCTGCAGTCACTTGATTTAGTGGTGAAGTCTCTTTGTAGTTATACGAAAAATCGAGAGTTTGACTCCCACAGACATCATATATATTACATCACTTGATGGTGGTTTCTCATAGCCAAGTGTTTGAGTGTAATATATATCAATTACAGACGAGCATCTGGCTCTGGGAAGCGGGCTTCTGGCCGTCGTGCTCCTGAGGGGGGACGTGCTCCCTACTTCCTCCGGTCCAGGCTACGATCCTCTTCTGCTGAGGCCCTTCCTCAGGGCTCAGGGAGGGGTTCCCCTAATCGGCTGGTAACATCTATCCCTGACCTTGTGTCGGTACCGAGAAGCCGTAAACGTAAGGCGGCCACTTCCCTTGTGTCCCACTCCGATTCCGACAGTCGGGCAGCCATTTCTAGCCTTTGGAGGGGTCTTCCCCCCTCTGTGATTGTTAGGTCTTCCAGATCGAGGGATCTGGTGTTAAATCTGGGTGCCAGGGTTAGCTTTTACTCGGATTTTTCGGCATCTTCTAATATGGTCGTGGATTGTATGTTTATTAACAGATCTTTGTCGCCATGCTGGTTTTCTTCACTTATACTGCTTACGTTGAATTTGGGGGTTTTTTCCCCGGCTAGATCTGTTACTTTGGCTCATTTTTTTAATTCTGTTGTGAGCTTGCCCACTTTTACTGCGGTGGAACATATTTTAGCTGGTGACAGTGCTCATTTGGGTGTCATCCCTGAGCCTCCCAGCACCGATGAGCTATTTTTTGATCCTGTGTTTGTTCCATGTTTTCCGGCGAACTTGTTTTCGCCGGTGGGATTGCAGAGAGAAACACAGTGTTCTCGAAGCGGCGTCGTGCTGGCGCCCACTGACGCCTCGGGAACTGTATGGGGGTATTCTAGGTACTCCCCCCTACTATCTCATATGATTTTAATATTCATCGCGAATACTTTGGATTAATGGATGATAATTCTAAGGGTGATTTTGTAACTTCGCTGGAGCGGGACTGTACACCTGCTGTCCCTGACTCACCCTCATTAATTGCAGCCTCGCCTGCTCCATTCGCGGCTGATTTTTGCACTGCCTTTACTTGCCCCAAGCCGTCCTTTCCATCAGAGAAGTCTGACGGGAATCAATTAGTATCCCTTGAGAAGCGGGCTCTGCCTTATTCTATGTGTGCGTTAATTAATGCTGGCATTGATAGAGCGGGAAATTCTCTTCCCCCTGCTTTGGAATTTTCTAATTCTTTAGTAAATTTTAACTATCCCTCTTCCCAAGAGGAATATGTAGAAGCTTTGGGCCGTTTAACTGCGGAGTCCGACCCGATTGGTGCACAAGTGGGTATGTCCCCTGACACAGAATTTTTGTCTTGTTCTCACCGTCTTTCACAGACACCTAACTTTGAGCCTTCCAGAAGAATCCCATTTTCTTCTGGTCCTGGGAGTGGATTAATCAGTAACACCGGAGAAGAACTTTCAGCGGGGTGGGAACGCGTAACCAGACAGAAGGTGCGTCCTCCGTGGGATATGGCCCCTATACTTCCTTTCACTGCGAAGCCTATTGGGCTGTCTCCTCAGAATCCTCTCGTGCTGGCTCCATCAGAAGCTGTGTGCAAACAACAATTGCTTTTATCGCGTAGTGCCATTATCACTGCACACAATACCAAAGTAACTTTAGAAGCCATTCAGGAGCACATTCGGGGACTGTGGCTCAATGCCCCTCCAGTGGAGGTGCAATCCTTTACTTCTGGGAAATACCTACTGATTTTTCCTACCACTAAAGATAGAAGTGACGTCCTTAACCAATATGGTTCCACACTACAATCGATTTCTGCCTCTTTTATGACATGGACCTCTAATTCTAATGCCATTTGTAATTTTAAAGAGGAAGGCATTTGGATTAGGCTCGAGGGTGTCCCATACAACCATAGAAATATTGATATCCTTAAGAACATGGTCGAGCATTTTGCTGACCTATTGGAAATTGACTCTAACTGTACCTTCAACTTGGGAGTCCCCAGAGTAAGGGTTAAAGTCCACCCTGGTGTGGAAATCCCTGACTGTAGATTCTTTGCATATGGTAGACTGGTATACCCCATTAAGTACCGTCAGAGTTGGGATATATGCTCTTCTCCCACTGGTGCTGCTTCACATCAGGCTGAGTCATGGCCATCTAAACCCCCACCTAGGCCTTCCTCCAGTGCCTTGAATCCCATTCGGAAATAATACAAACCTAATCGAGGTTGGAGAGGAAATAGAGGCAAAAGGAACCAAAGGCAGGGTAAAAATGTTTGGACCCGCCCCACCAG